>JAYJLV010000032.1:2014096-2030009 GCA_036873485.1 Torymus texanus | reverse complement strand
CACACACACACACACACACACACACACACACACACACACACACACACACACACACACACACACACACACACACGCACTGACTTCTTCGGCGAGATGATCCTTCTTCATACGCCTCGGAACTTCGTGTGAATATATGCGCCGCCATTACTTTTTGCTAATTATTATCGTATTTTCCTCATTTGATCGTACTCAATCTTCTACATTCTTTTCGTCTTATTTATGATTCTCATTTTCCTCTGACATTTCCGTCTTGGAAGGTCAATTTTTCTACGTCTAAATATTGATCTGTTTTTTTCTTCTTGAAGTATATATTAAGTGTATGTTATAATAACATAAATGAGGTGCCGTAATATCTGGAAACAGAATAAGGGTTAATATAATTTTCGTTTTTTAAATACCATTCAAACAGATTTATTAGCTTTCTAAATATTATTAATAAAAAAAAAGCAATTACTTATCAGTCCGTTCCGAAATGTATAAAATTTATACTTTTTAACATTAAAATTTTAGTACCTACAGCTTATGAATCTCAAAATTTGAATTTGTAATAATCGTTAAAAGAAATAATGTTCCTGCACATTTATTTTTATTATCATTCTTTTAACATTTTAGTCAACAAAAAATTTTTATGTAAAATTTACTTTATATTTATAAAAAAAAAATTTGTTTCAAACTTATCATGAACTTTTAAAAAAAATAAATGTTGTTTTTATGACATTGTTGGTATTTACAGTAGTGAATTTATTATCGAAAAAAAAAAACAAAATGTAAATAATTCGACAGCTGACTTTGTGCAAACACGCAGCCATCAAAGTCTGGCATAAAAATCCCGCTGGGAGGAAAGAAACCACAATGCTCATTCTTTCAGAGATGAAGCCCACCTTTGAAATTCGTCGCTTATCGGCTCCGTGCGGCTCCGACACTCGGCACCTGCGTGATTGCCAGTAGACCGACCCTCGACTCGACGCTGGTGGCGGCTCACCTTAAGTCACCATAAATCATAGGTCTTTGATAAGGGACCGTTCATTAGCCGCGGTGCGAACGAGTAAGAAGGAGAGAGAGAGAGAGAGAAATGCGGTAAGGGAAGGGGTGAGAGAGAGAGAGAGAGAGAAACGCGTAACGAGCGCAGCGGCGCGGGTCCTAATTAATTCCACATTCTTCCTTCCTGCTTCTGGAACTTCTTATTCAATCCTCTCGCTCGACCTGAAGATATACCGCACGCCGGAGATCCAAAAGGGAGAAGGTAAATTAGCCGGCCACCTAATTATACGAAAAAGCCGAATTAACGATATGCTTAATGACCCAAATATTAACACACCGCTAAAGGAACTATCAGTGATGACTCGCTGATGCGCGGTATTACCCATCCGATCGAACGAGCGCGAGCTTCTGAATCTCTTTAATGATCGACCAAACAGTTGATGAAGAGAATGAACCTCAATAAATGCGCCTTTCGCCAGGCAAAATGTTATACTTCGGTAAGTAAGAATTCATTTATCTTTATCGTTTCATTTCCAGGTTTCATGAAATATATGTCGAACTTATATATGATTCCGTTTATTACCCTCCTAAAATCGAATGCATTTTGCCGAAAATTTACTTCTCTGGTGATATTTTCAAAACCTCCTCTTACCTTAAATCTGAGTTATTCAAACATTACAGTATTTTAATTTTGAAAAACAGTTACGTATGGAAAGAAATGAGTGCAAAATGAAAATAATTGAGTATATCGTTATAGAGACGCATTCGTTGATCAGGATAATAATTTTTACAGCATCATAATCAAAACCTTCGATAACTGCAAGATTTTTATCAACAATTTAATGTTAAAGTAATATTTTAATAGAATCTGTTGAGAAATTTATTTTACTTTTATTAGTTTAATACTGTATAGTTTAATACTTTGCAGATGGCTTCCCTTTCAGCTATAAAATCATTATAAGTATTTATAAATACAATATTTTGAACCGTTAACTTGTCTGATATTTATAAGGAAAAATTAAGTAATATAATCTTTGACCGAAGCTGGCATTATAAAAACTAAAGTGAATCAAAGATGACCTTATTTTGGCTATCGCAAATTTAATGCATAAAGTAATTACAGAAAACTATTAAAAAATATTTTATCATTATACTCTAATAACAGTATAATTTACAAAAATTGTATGCAAAAAATTACAACTTACAAATCTATTAAATAAACTTGCTTTATCTAAATAATAAGTAGATAGTTACATAAGTCAAACTTTTCAAAAACGTTCTATCGTGAATCGGAAGTTTGCCATTGTCTCAAACAAAATTTTTTTGACCTGAATAGAGACAAGTTTGCAAATTTTCTCTGATTGCAATCACAATTCTTTTAGCAAAAAAGAAAACACCGACGCACTGATCTAGACTAACTGAACAAAAGAAAAAAAGGAAGAAGAAGAAGAAGAAGAAGTAGAAGACAAAACATCGTAAGTATAATACTGGTGGCTCTCCGACATAGACTATACAGGCGCGACTAGGAGACAGCGCGGCGTGTGAGGTCTCACGCTCTCTTTCGGCGACGGCAGCGTCGGCGGCTATATCTACGGCCACTTCCGGCGTCTCGTCGGCTCGATTACAGCGCAATAAAACACCGTCCAGCGCACCTGCGGGCCTCTGACAAGGAGAGACACCGCCTACAGTACCTCGCCCCGTGCGCGCGCGCGCGATAACAAGACGACAGTGCCTGCCTTTATGTTCCCGAAAAGTTTCGCTCTCGTATTTTATCCGCAAAACTGTCTCGTCGCGCCTGCGCGAGTGCAACGCTTCGTTTAAATGTTTGAAAAGTATGCGAGCTGTGCGCAAGCGCACACTGCAGTTTATCAGTCGTTGCACAGGGGTCTGAAACGTTCGCGGTTGAGAAAAATGAAGCGACGTAGATTTCTGGGAATTTTCATGTGATATGTAATTCCATCGTTTCAGGGTCTGATGAGCGATGAATTTAATTTGGTTTTGATGATGTTGATTAATCCTTATTAATATAGAAACTTGATATGGCGTAGTTATAAGTTTTTTGTTTACTATTTATGAATCTCGCATAAACTCGCGAAAACATATAAATTTGATGTGAAATATATAGATCTAGAATATTATTTGCATTTCTGAGTTGAAAGCTTTACATATTATGGCAAAAATATAGTCAACGATATACGAAAATAAAATCAATTTTAATATTCACATTGAGATATATATTCAGTTCGCCGTTGTACAACAAAACTTCTGACGTAATTAATTGATCTTCTGGTTTTCAATAGAATATGAAATATTATTTACAATTTCATCATATAAGATAAGTATCGACGTGTTCTAGAAAGTACGTGACTTTCACATTTTCTGAGACCTCAAGAATCATAGAAACTATGAGAAAGATACTTTTTGGGATATAAATATCGCGGTGATTTATGCATCCAATCAAAGCAGCGCATGAATTCCATAAACCGAAAGAAATATCAAGCACGGAAGGAAAAAAAAAAGTTTCTAATTAGTACGTTACGTGCAAAATTATACAAATCAAGCTACGTGAGCGCCGCCTTCGAGCAGACATTGGCTCGTATATTCTCGCTCGACTGCTATCCGTGCTTACCGCTGCTCAACAACATCACCACGACTAATTCCAATAAACATACGACGATTACGCGTACGGCTGTCATAAATAAGCGGGCTAATTAAAATTGATCCCTGGTTTTCTTAAGCCGTATACAGCCTCGTACTTCAAAGGCGCGCGCGCTTTCTGCGCTGCTCTAGACACTGAGATTTATTCAAAAGAAGACGTGCCGCGGCTGTTGCCGCTCTGCAGAAGAAGAGATAACGCCGGCTACCGTGCAACGTGCCACTGCGGTAGTAGTGGGTAAATAGCAAACAAGAATTTTTTTAACTTTAGTAGACTACTTTATATTCAGTTGAGAAGTAGTAGCTTTAACGTAATAAAGTGCCATTGAAAATATGTCGACGTTTCGGTATCGGAAATTAATAATCAATCAGTATAGACTATAGCTTTTATTACAATAAAATTTTTACAAATATTGAATTTGATCAATTACATTAGCATGATTATTTCATAGTCAATAATTGGTTTGAATTATATATTATTAGATTTGTAAATTAACGCTGCAGAAATGACTTTATATTCTTCATATAATGACATGTAAATTACAAAAGGCTGCGAAATTGCAATGTACTTTTGAGCCTCTCATAATTAAGCTACGATGCTATCAATGAATTATAGTCTATTATAACATAGTGATGACACCCTATTGATTAACTTATAAAAGATTATTTGAAATCTCATTAAACTACATAATTCTTCAACTATTCAATCCCACATTTAACGTAAAAAGATGAATCGAAAAAAAAACTTTCTTTTTAATTTCAAAGTCAAAGAGTTTTTTTAATAAAAAATATAAACGTATTTAAAGAAAACTAACGTTTAAATAAATCATTAGCAATACATATGCATCATCATAATTGCATTCAACATTACTTTGCGCAACTCTACTGTAAGACGATCAAGTCTCTCAATCCCTTGCACCCTAGGCCCCTAAACTCGACACCCAACTTCGTTATTACGACGCGCTTCCTCGTATATTTACAAGCGCTCATAAGTGTCGTTGCTCACTCCCGCGCAGCGGCGCAATAATAAACTAACAGAGAGGTGAAAGTGCGCGCCGCGTTCGCTCGCTCGCTCATGCACAAGTGCATAAAACAAGCGGCCCCAGGGAATATTAATGCCCGTCGATCGCTGCACTTCGCTCTTGCGCGCCTGCATACACATACATAAATACATATACGAGCAACGCGAAGAATACATTCGCACACCGCCTCCCGGAGGAAAAATTATTGTCGAACGGCGCGAATTATGTTGGCCTGTCGCTTGTAAATAGTCGCGAAATCGATTTTACGCTTCCCAACACCACAGCGATGTTCGCGTGTATATAGCTCCGCCTTTTTGCCATCTCTTTCTTTATTCGCCATCTCATTGTTTGAAGCTCTGTGATTCTCGAGGATTGCGAGCTCGCGCCTTGGCAGAGTATCGCGCGACGGTGGCTGCTGCTGTACGATGATTGCCTTTGTGATGGCGGATGTCGTCGTGTGCCTCGGTTTTTCTCCTTCGTTGCCTTTAAACGTGAGTTATTGATATGCGATTGTTCGTGTATATATATATAGATCTCGCTCGTACGTAGACGACGAGTGTACATATATACTTTTTTCCATATACCATGCCCTTTGATTGTAATATCTTGGGTGTGTGTGTGTGTTGCATTGTAGGAATAGTTTAAACTTTTGTTATATACAACTTTCTTCTTAAGGATTTCTTCAATGACTTAAAAAATCTTATACTTATGTTTAAGATAAATTTAATTTCACAAACGATTTCCCTTTTTTCATTAATCTATCATGACAAAACCATCTTTTCCAAATCGCTCTGAGAGACTTCTCGCGCCAAGAATCATAATACAAAGCGTGGACAGACTCGATTAAAAATCGGCAATCGTTATCTTTCTAACGCCAGCGGTTCTTTTTCTCTCGTTCGCGCTACTCTAACTCTTTCTCTCCACACGTACCGAGCGATACACGAGCAGCGGCGGCGGCGGCGGCGGCACAGCACAAGCGCGTTGTATAAAGTTTTGAGTAATGGGGTTGGCGGCACGATGGAATGACGTGTTTATAAACGCGCTTGCGCGCTCGCGTTTAGCTCTCGGGCGCGCTTTCGCTTGCGTTCGCTTGCGAGCGGCACTTTGTGGCCTCGTAAACCAACGGCAGCCCTGTAAATCTGTGCTGCGAGTGTGGCAGCCCTGACAGATTCCCACCTCTACCTACCGCGACCCTTCGCTCTCTTTATCTCTCACCCGCGCGCGCGTGTTTCAGTATTTCAGCGCGCCCATGGCCACAACTTGCCCTCGACTTTTCTTGCACGCTGCGCCTCTTTGCAGATTCCACGCGCGCACGATGATCCACGAGCAATAGCTAGATTAATTGTGAAAAAGCATCGCCCGGGATATTTGAATTTTCCGCCAAAGAGTAGCGCAAGCTGCGCGGTTTACGGTTAAACGTGTGCACGTGGCTGCTGAGCGGCGAACTTTCAGGATTGATTCGCTTTTAACTCGAGTTGCGAGCTTCCACAGGGAGATTAATCGTTCTTTTCATGGCAATTATTTTTAATTAGATGATTTGGTTTTTTACGTATCAACACGAGACTTCCATGTTTCTGTATGAACTGTTAAATATGAGCCAACTATGTTTAAATGTGAAAAATGTCGATTATATAAAATAGTTGGCATAGAAACGGGAATAAAAACGATAATGTTTCAATGATAAACAATGTGTTATTGAATTTCAATGTTGGCTGCGTATGAATAACATTTAAAAAACAATTAATTAACCAACACAAGAGAAATTAATCGGATCGATAAATTATTATCATAACTGTTCCACTTCAAACTGAAAAAGCTTACTGAACAATGATGCTTGTCAGAAAATTCAGCATAATTTATCTCATACTTGTATGAATAATAAAGTAACTCATGGACATTAACACATTTACGATTATTTGAGCCGAGAAAGTTATCAAGTAACACCAGAAGTTATGACAGTCGAAAATTTGACTTCATTATACCTATAACATTCGATGTCAATTTAGTTAACCAACGATTACATAAATATATTAGGTGGAATTTATGTTTACTGTACTTTCTAGAGAGCAGCATCTTGAATAGTTACAAAAGTAATTATCGCTAAAACATTCTTATTAAATGTTATATTTGTTCACAAATACTAGTAGGTTTACCCAGTTAAGTACCTATAATGGGATACTCTTAAAAATCAGTGTGTCTACTTTTTCTTTAATGGCGATTGTTCACGAGACGTGATCGCACTTTATTCCATCTGCATATTTTAATTTCCAACGCAAACTTCTTTTTGTTCTGTAGCTCTCGGCAGTCGTGTGCACACGAGTCGATATAGGACTCCCGTTCCTTATAATGATTATTATACCTGTTAATTATTCGCCTTCGCTCGGCTTCGAATATTCTTCAACGATTCACGGCCATTATTTCTGCTTAGTCGGAAAAAATCGACAAAGCACAATAATCTCGCGTGATATGCCCTTTTGATAAAAAAAAAACGTCATATTTACGATACTGAAGCCTCCTCCCTCCTTCTACCCTCGCAAAACGCTATATTTCCATTTTCAATTTCGAGCTCTCGTGCCCGTGTGTATTCCTTTTGACCTTAACGCATTTTTGCAATAAAATTGGATAATGAGGGCGTTGCCACGGGATTCAGCAGCCGCGTGAGATACGTAAACGGCGAGTGTCACAATAACTTGCGAATCCTTATGCACTCGATCGCCGCCGCGCTCGAAAGAATGTACGGCCCCGTAAACATTGGCATTTTATCTCCTCGACGTTGCTGCCGCCACCACCACCACCACCACCTCCCCCTCTTTCTTCTTTCTCGTTCTCGGCTGCGCGCGAGTAGCGCGCGGCTACGTATGTGCTAAAGTCGAAACCGGACTTTTGCCCGCTGTCAGATCGAGAACTTCGTAGTTCTTTGGTTTAGCGAAGAGAAGTGGGAGAGATGCGCGCGCGAGCGCGGGAGAAAAAAAATAAATTAGCGAATAACTTGCGATGCCACCGCCGACGCCGTCGACGACGACGACGACGACTTACCCGTTTTGCGTAAAGAGAGGGAAACTGGTATCCGCGCAATCAAATTTATTTAGAGGGATTCACCGCTTTTCATACTTACGCGCATTCAATGCTGAAGTATTTATGGCATTCCTTTGTGATACGCGTGCTTCTTCTCCTCCTCTTCCTCCGATGCTTGCTTTTTTGCGACTTCGAGAATTGAAAATCACTTAGCTTAAATGCGAATGCATTGGAAAAAATTAACGGCTGTCATTTTAATAACGTTTTTTTTATTATTAGACTGCTCGACGAACGAAACTGTCATTGCAAGTAAAATATTGAACATAATAACATTGTTATTTATTGACAGCGATATCGTTGCTAAATCCGTTTCTCGATAAACATAAATTTTCTCTTAAAAACTTTTGTATCGCAATAAATGCACGCTAATGGCTACATATCAAGAATTTTCGTAAATTATAGTCTCTAAACGATAATTTTGTAATAATTATTAATTCCTTTTTGTCATACAGTATAGCGTCAATTTCAATATTTAAAAGAAATGAAGAAGGCTAAATAATTTTAAAGTAGCCTGTAACAGTGAAAAATCTAAAATGATATAAAGTAAGAATCTATGTTTTTAATATACAATGTTAAATGGAAATTATTATTTCAATTTAAAAGGCTGTATTAATAAAATTATGACAAGCAAACGAATGCGTCAGAAATAAGAACTGTTTTAATAATTTTCAATGCGGTGTCAAACTCAAACGTTTATTTGTAGAACAATATTAACCTTTTTCCGTATTAATATATACGCTGTGTGTGATATTTGTTTAATTTATAAAAATATTTGTATACTCAATCTACTTACTTTTATACCAGCAGCAGTTTGTTTTTCCCACCGCAGATACAAAAACAAACACAAACAGGAAAATGAATTTTTAGAATTGATACAATCAATCAGAGTGATAAACACCTTCCGTTAGCAAACTAACTTTCAACCGTGCGATCTGATTGAATTTTCTTCTTGAACGAATTAATCGTGAAGAAGAAGACGAGTATATATATATATATATACATATATGTGTGTGGGTAATCGGGCGCTTGTGCGTAAGAAGTTTAACGCTTGCACACATACGAGCGCAGGAAAGATATCTCCACCTTAAGCTCACTGCTTACATTAATCGCTACTTTACGATGTTTTGTTAACCCGAATAACTGACGAAGCGCCGGCGTGGATCGCTCGCCGCGTGGCCCACGATTTTTTTTTTTTTTTGCGTCAATAAATAGCTCGACGCCTTAATCGCACGCGCACGAACTCACCGCAGCTGTCTGAAAAAGCCTCGCAACTTTCTCGATACTTGGCCTCTTCATAAAATACGCTCGCCTTAATAATTATTAAATCTGCTGCCTTACTGCTACCGGATCTTTATTTTAAACATCGCTGCCAAACTATATAGTGGTTGGTAATGAAAGTGCCAGAATATTTTGTTGAATAGTACTTGCAACATAAAAATTATTATGCAGTATCTCGAATGACGTCACTAACGCGTTTAGTTATAAAGTAGGGGATTGTATATTTAAGATACACATAATTTATTAAAACTAGAAATGTTTTTCAGAACTTTGAATAATATACAAACGCGTGATTATTTATTATTTAGCGTAAAAAAAGTTCAAACATTAATTTAAATAAAACATACATTTAAAACATTGAATTATCGATTAACTTTAAAAGTGAATAATAACTTTAATTTAAATACCTATTGATTAAAAAAAATCAAAATAAAAAATGTTCAAAGTATATTATGAAATGTAATTATAGTCAATAGAATTGTTCTTTTAAAATACAATTTCAGTTCAAGGCTCGATCGACATATCCGTTTTAATCCGTGTCTCATTTATAATTGCAAAATGAACTTTATTTCCGTTCGCGCAATAAAATGTTCGCATCAATTCAGCACTTTATATAAACGGCGTAATTTGAAAACCAGTGTCATCCATTCAACCTTTCGAGGAATATCCCCCAAAGACTTTGTCAATGTCGATTTATACTAATGAGGCGCACAATAAAAAGCGCATCTAATGCTTGGCGAATAAACAACGCCCGATAAACTACGAGGAACCCATGCCCACTTACTATCCTGCACACTCACATTCACACACAAGAGCGCATGCACGCGCGTACGGAAATACACAGCACACACGGCTAATTTGCATGCCAAAGAGCGAACCTGCGCATTTCAGCCTTCCCCCCACGTTCTCGATTGAAAAGGCCAGGCCGATAAATTCGAGGATCCTCACTCTGTCGCATGCATATGTGTATATTCCTTCGCGCAGCTGTATATAGTTTGCGTAAAAATCGAACACGCACGGGGTGCAAAAATGAAAACGAGCATTCGCACGCATCCGCCGCTGCTTGTTGCCTATATAACAGCGAGAGGCTCACCCACGCGCGCGCGGTGAGTACGCTCTCGCCGGCTGACTCTGACGTCTTCATCATGCGCGCGCGCGAGCGCCGACTAACAGGATTGAAATGCGGCTTTTAGTACCCGCGTCTGCAGTCTGCGCCTTGGAGGTTCGAGTCTTCTGCGCGCGGCTACTGATTCTTTGATGAGCGTAATTATGCTACTATCAAGTGGTCGTTAACAATTTTCAATAAAATATTTCTGTTATAAATCAATTTCTAATAATTATAGCTTTAGTTTTTGTCCAATTAAAATACCAGCACTTTCGAAAAAGTAGCTTTAAGATTTATTTGGGATAGTAAGCGAACCGTTGATGGAGTGTAAACTAATTGACAGATCAAATGTAAATTATTGTCAAATTCGTCCAATCTTGTTACAATCAATCACATTAAAGAAATTCTTTCATTTTTCATATACCTCTCTGATCATATGTATACTTAAAATTCCTACACAAAGTTGAATTCCCAAAGAATATCTATATAACTAGCTACTTAAAATTAATTCCAACCCACGAATCCTCAATATCTGATGTGTAACGCTCAACAAGTATACCCAAGACGTAGAGGAAATTATAAAACATTTTTGGGGCGGTAGTCGAAACAGAGGGAGAAGGGTAAAAAGAGTAAAAAAAAAGTAAAAACTCAGGAAGAACTCGCGCGCGAGAGAGAGAAAGAGGAAGAGGGGGGGGGGGCTCAGATCTATGGCAACTAAGTCGAAAATTTACGATGAACCGTAAATCCATTTAGTCTCGTCGGAGGTAGCAAGAAGAGAGACAACGCGGGCGAGACTTGTCGTTATATAGGTGCGCGTTCGCTCGCTCTACTCTCGCGGTAGGGGAGGGAGCCATAGCTCTCCTCCGGCGCACATAAAGAACAGGAACGCCTGGACGTGTCCAAGACGGACTGCGCTTACGCGGATGCTGATTGTAGCGGGGGAGAGAGGGAGAGAGAAAGAGAGAGAGAGCGAGAGAGGGAGGAGCGCGCTACGAGACAGCCGACGAAGAAAGACGCCTCCGCTGTGCGCACTGCTTCTCTCTCTCTCTCTCGCTCTCTCTTTCTCTTGCTCGCTTGCCCGGTTCGTCCTCGCTCGCGCGACGGAGCTCGAGGACAAGCCAACGTGCAGGACAAGTCCGTTGTTAAAGTGCATCAGGAGGGAAAAAAAGAGAGCGCACTGTGCTCTGATGCGATGTTACGTTAGGTTGCGGGAAAATCGCGTTTGATAAAGTATATACTGCACGCAATATGGAACTATACTAGTTGAAATATATAACGATTTTTAAGTCGTTAATAGTATCAATAAAGAATCACAATAATGAAGTTTTTCGAGTTTAAAGTCTTCCAGCCTTTTATAACGGTATACCTATGAGTGATGTAATGATAGAAAAATTATTCCAATGTTTAAGAGACATTATCGATCCCTTAATTGATCATAAATACTAATTTCGACTTCTGAAACGATCGTTAATGCGGCGTCATTATCAATTAAAGTAAAATTCTCAGGTGATTTTTTAAACATTTTAAACGAACTATATTTTTAACACCAATAAACAATATTTATGAAAACTTTTTATTTCCTGATCTATTTAAAATCTATTTCAGTTATTCATTTCGTATTTAATTAAATTCGGACCGGCATTTACGCGTATTTTATTTCTTCTTGTCATAATACATTTTAAAATTAAAATTTAGAATTATAACGATTAGGTAGATGTAAAGAGGATCAATTTCTCATATATATTAATTTAAATTATATTTATGTTTGCCGTAACATTTACAGATATTAGGTTTTGTGGTTAGAAACTTTGAGCAATCGAAATATTATTTATCATTACTTTTTTAACTGAAAATATCTGAATGATTTTGAATACTTTCTTATTTTCTAAATTCAAAGTTTAAATATTGGAAAATCCTGCCACCTAACGTATGGATGCTTAAGTCATGGAACATCAGCCAATCAAATATTACACATTATAAAAATCAACTTCCATCACTTTTTTATGAGGGCAACATATAAATAGTATAAAGCTATAAATCGATGAATAAGATTTTGAATTTAAAATCTATCTTGCTCGAGATTTATTTACATAACACTTCAATTTTTAATAAAATATACTATTTATTATTTCCTATTTATCCACAAATAATTGATTTACACTTAACATTTCAAAAAGGTTGGATTAGTTAATATGGAATAAAAAAAATATACGAATTAAAAGAAAAATTGTACAGATACAGCTGCTTTTTATTACTAAAATATTTTTACCATATTTGAAAGATTTTTATAATAAAAAATTATATTACTCTTGAAGCAAATAAGATTTTTTAACAAGTCTTATAAAGTCCTACTAAAATTTGATGTAACTTTTTACGGCACACTAAGAAAGATATTAAAAAAAAGAAGATAAAGTTAAGATACGGATATTTTGAAAAACATGTGAAGATTCTTCAGCGAAGACAAACGAAAAGTGAAACAAATAAATTTCAAGGAGACAAAAGAATAAGTAATTAGCCAAGTTGCGTATCTATAAAACATGTTTTATGGCTAATCAGTAAAGAAATATATAAAAGCAAACCCATTCGTGATTAAATGTAATAAAAATAAGAAGACAGAGAGAGAGAGAGAGAGAGAGAGAGAGAGAGAGAGAGAGAGCAAAAAATAAGAGAAAAGTGTAGTAAAAAAGGAAAAAGAAGTAAAAGGAGACTGAAGAGAAGATCTCGATGTGGCAAGTACATCGAAAAGATTTGTGTGTCGTGGATTTATCAGAAGGCCGATCGGCTAAAGAATTACGGAATTCAGTGGAGTTACGACTTTGTTCCTCGTCAACGCCGGCTACTACCGATTTATGATCACAACCTCGTATAAATCTAAATGATTGAAAAAACCTGATTATAAAAGAAAATTTTTGTGACGATGGCGACATAGTAACTTGTACGAAGTTGTTTAATTTATTAAAGCAATCAACAAAAAGTGTTAATACTGCATAATAAAGATTAAAAAAAAGTGTTTGTTCCATTATTCCGTTAAATTCTTCTGTAGGATAAATAATTGATAATATGTTACCATAACATAATAAATTGTTTATTAAAAGTAGCTACATATATATGTATGTTGAGTTACGTGAAGTTTGAAGGAAGACGTGTTAATACGACAAAAACGCATAATTAAGACATTTCAGCTGATTAAATTTATGGGAAAGCAAGCAAAAGCGGAGCTTGAGCTGCTCGTAATTTTCGCAAGTTTTGCAAAAATAGTGTATAAAAAGTGATAGTGGAAAAGTAATAAAGCGCGGAAGAGGCGAGGAGTTGAAAAAGAAGAAGGAACCTGCGCGAAGGTGCGCCAATCGAGGTTTTCTCCCGAAGCTCTCGCTGAGGGTTAGTTTAAGGAACGTTCGAGTCTCTCTCTCTCTCCTTCCCTCTCTCTCCTTCTTCCTCGGTAGCTTCCCCATTGGTGTTTTATTTTATCCTCTCCGCTCCATAAGATCGCATTCTTTACGACCCATTAGACGAATTCATTACCGGCCCCGAGGCAATAGGTAGGTGAGGTCCACGAGAGAGAGAGAGAGAGGGGGAGAGCCCTCTTCTCCCCTTCTCCCTTCTCTCCCACCCATACACACACTTCATTCTCTTCTCTCTTCGTCTTTCTTTCCCTCATTCTTCCTTCAAATTGTCTCCTTCTACGCTGCTGTCTCTCTCTCTCTCTCTCCCTCTCACTCCTACCCTCGTTCTCATTTGTTCATTTGAACGTGCGTCGTATATACAGAGCCGAAACAGCCGGCGCACCGCTTTTTTTTTATTTTCGGGGCACTTTCCTTACATTACAATCAATCTTACCCGAGGGCTTGCCGTAAAACTCGCCTCTATGCTCTATCTAATAAATACTTCTAAGTGACTTGAAATCGCGAATTTATTCTTTTATCTTGATTAAGGGAATACGTGAAGTTAGGCTCGCCCCGGCAGTTAAGGAAATTTGTCACGTATTCTATTGTAACTTGATGCTATCGCTCGCACAATTTATTTATAATGTTAACGAAAAAGTTATTTCTTTCGTAAACAGCTCCAAAGGCAAATAGCAGTATCTCCAATAATATTTGTAATTTTTTAAATTTGGTATAAGTGTAATTTTTAATTTAAGTATAAAGGTTCTTTAAGTTCAAAATAATGTTATATGCGTTTGTATTAAATTTGCATTAAGTCAGAAAATAAATTTCAAAGCTATTTATCAATAATTAATTTTCTAATAATTTAGTCTTTTAAAAAATAAAAGACCATAAGACACTTATTTATATGTTTTCCATAAATTAACACATTATATTCATATAAGTACAATTAACCGCGAATAAAATATAAATGTTCAAACTGCAGATTCATTTTAGAAACTTGTTTAATACATCGTATTGAAATGTTTGCACTGTTTATTACTCAAAACACAGTGAAATTGACATCGATTCAAGTTTCAATAGAGTGTCTAGTATAATGATAACAAAGAATTTTTTATAAAAAAAGATAAACAAAAGACCTGATTATTACAAATAGAAACTTTAAAAATATTATACACTTCCTTAAGAAATTATGCCGACAAGTAAAGAGCACCGACGTCGCGTTAGCACAGTCTTTCTCACTCATTCTCATTGCCATTCTCATTTTCGCTTTCCTTTTCCGCAACTCGCGCGATCGGCTTCATAATTATTCCAATGGTCAATTAAAGGCGCACGCGCGCACAGGCAGCTTACCGCTCGCGCTGAAATGCGCGTATCAGCCAGGCTATTTACGATAATGTTGCTGCGCAGCCGCTCCGCGAAAGCCGACAATTTCAGATTGTAAAAGCTCGCCGGCTTTCTGCCTCGAAAACGCACTGGCGCGAGATCGCTTTAATTTAAGGGCGCGATTCGACTCTTTTTCTCTCTTTAGTCGGTATCGCCGAGCGAAAGAAGTCCGATACTACTTTATGAAACCCAATGGCGTTTTTAATTTTTGTAGTCGGCCATTCCCTCCGGCATTTTATTGCAATCATCTGGCGAAATCCTCTCATTTTTCGCGGCAATTGTAAAACTACCTTCGACTACGCTTCTGACGTCGTATAATGTTTGAGAAGAAATTTTAAATGTAATTCATAGTATGTGCGAATTGAAAATTTAACAGGATTATTTTGGTTATCAAATATTTGATATATAATTTTAATGTCAACATTTGCTATCTTATAATGTATTACTATTTCAATTTTAAATGATATAGACATCTTTTAGTGTTTATTTTAATAACAGTTTACATAAAATACATTAAATTCATACCAATTTTTTAAATATAGTTTCTGATGGTCAAAGTAACAAATTCTGTAGAAAGTCTATAATATTTCTCAAGCTTATTGAAAAGAATGCTTAAAACTATTTAATAACAAAAAGTGGGCGAATTTATTCGCAGTATAATAATGGTTTTATTTATATAATCTGCCATTTGACGTCAACTGTTGCAGGTCAATATTTTAAAATAGCTCAAAATTTTTTTACTAGTTCCAAATTAGCCTCAGATTATAAATATAAAATTTTAGAGCAAAATATTTAGATGTTCTAAAGTTAGAATTTTTTGAAAATTAAAAAATTTTGAATATTTTGAAAATTTTTCATTTTTTATGATTTTTTAACTCTAAAACTTGAAATTTTTGGTATAGTACATTATATCGACGTACCATACGAAAACTAGCATTCAAATTTTTTGGTTACGAAAACTAGCATTCAAATTTTTTGGTTACGAAAACTAGCATTTTCAAACTTCATGTGGACGAAAACTAACACTT
>JAYJLV010000032.1:1997039-2013996 GCA_036873485.1 Torymus texanus | reverse complement strand
AGAATTTTTGATAGTGCTAGTTTTCGTATGAAACTTCAAAAGTGCTAGTTTTCGTACGAAAAAGTCCAAAATGCTAGGTTTCGTAACCAAAAAATTTGAGTGCTAGTTTTCGTATGGTACGTCGATATGGGGAAAAGTTTACAAATTCATAGAAGAATTGTTAAAAAATTTATTTTATTAATACTATTTTTTTTTTTTTTTTTTTTATTAATATTTTGTAATACAATATTCAAACTGTAAAAAAAGCGAATACGACATGATTGAGTTTACCCAAAAAAGGCTAAAAGATTTCTTAAAAAGTTATCTTTCAAGTAGCACCATCCCGAATAGGTTGGATATCACTGAAAAAAGTTATGTGCAATTAAAGCTGTAAAAACAGTTAAAAAGCACTATTTTCAGTGATCTCCAACCATTTTCGGGATTGTGCTATTTGAAAGATAACATTTTAAGAAATCTTTTAGCCTTTTTGGGTAAAACCAATCATGTCGCCTTTTTTACAGTTTGAATATTTTATTTCAAACTATTAATACCAAAAGAAAATTTTCAACAATTCTTCTTGGTATTTGTAAACTTTTTCCCATATAATGTACTATACAAAAAGTTTCAAATTTTGGAGTTAAAAAATCATAAAAAATGAAATATTTTTAAAAAATTCTAACTTTAGAACAACGAAATATTTTGCTCTAAAATTTTATATTTGTATTCTGGGGCTAATTTTGAACTAGTAAAAAAATGTTGAGCTATTTTAAAATTTTGACCTGCAACAGTTGACGTGAAATGGCCCATATACTTATATGCATAATTCTATGAATTTGATTAAGTTATTGTAATTATATCTAAACTCGAGCTCTAAGTTAGGTCGAAATAGTTAGATGATTTCCAAAAACGAATTAAGATTTCGAAAAGGTGTAGCTAATATGTCAAAGCACTTTTACAAGAATATTATCATTGAAATTCTTTACGTAAACCAATAAATGCGAGGTTTATACTCGAAATCACTGTAATTTTGCGTAGCGCGTAGTCATGTCACTCACCTCTTTACTTTGAATTTACATAAAACTATGTTATTATCGAGCGCGTACAGGGCCATTTAAAATGTATCATTCGGGAAATCGGAAATTTAAATATCTCTAATTGCGTGCAATTACTCGTGAAAAGCTAATCGTGTATTTAAATACGGTATATCCAATAAATAGAAAAGAAAGCTTGAAATGTTTAAACCATTGTACATATGTTGCGGCGAAAGTAGTTGAGAAGTTAAGGCTTACTCCCAGCGGAAAGCGCGGTAGAAAAGGAGACAGAAGAAAAAGATGGAAGTTAAAATAGCTGTTAAGAACAGCACGTGTATATATATATAAGCGCAGGCGTGTTCTTAAGCGGCGCTCGAACTTATATATATTACACCGGTAATAACCAATAATTTGCCGATCGATTGCCGACGGAAGCCGGTAAAAGTAAGGCGGAAAAGCGAGGAAAAATCACGTTGTCGCGCGGACGATAAATTAATCACGAACTGTCGTGTGCTTTTAAAATATATAAATTTCACTTTCAAAGGTATATATACACGCCTATAGCGAGCAGCGAAAGATATTCGATTGATCGTGAATGGACGATCAGCGGCGTACAAGTTACGCAGTAGCAACGCCATCACGACTCCTTTTCCCAGTCTATACACACGCGAATAAAAACCACGAAAACACTCGGCGTGCTTGACCATACGTAGCTGCGGAAAAAATCACGCGGTATGGGCGAACGCTGCGTCTGTTAGAGATCGAGGCCGTATAGCGTTTAATCGAGCGTGCATACATATATATATATATACATATAGCCCCTTACATACCGGCACTGCCGCTACTTTCGCGATACGGAGATTAATTGCATCGGCTATCTCCCGGCGACCAAGTTGTTCTCCATTATCTATGATATCGCGCGCTCTCGCTTTGATTCATGATTGTCACGCGCCTGCTCAACGCGGATCGGCATCTCGCGTCGCTCTATACGTCGGAAGCGGTCCAGTGAGAGCGACCGAGTGAGTTGATAACATAATGCTGTTATACTTGTCTAGTCGAGGTTTTGAGAGAAATTAACCTATTAAATTTCTAAATTGTAACTTGAGTACCTACTTCGATTTTTGATAAGTCTAGCATTCAAGGTATAATATAGATTCGTTAAAAATTGTGAAATATTCTTTCTATATTATTCAGCTTAGGTATAGAGTATAGATATTTTAGTTACATTAATTTTCAAACTAATCGTAGGTGATGTTAATCACCAGCAGTAATTGATACGATAAGCGCAACAAAGCTTTCAATCAACGAGGCAAGTTTCGAAAGACGTTAAATGACGCGCCCGCTCTTGGCAACTTTGCTAGAACGTGCTCGCGTCGTTTCTTCACAAATCCGATTACATCAATTTTCCTGAAATATAATAATTTACAAGCTGATGCGCGTACACGCGACACCCGATGGAAATTTCGCCTGGCAGTATGTTCAAAGCTCGTTATCTCAAGCAACTCTTTCGCCCCTCCACGAGCAGCGCCTCTTTCTCTCTCGCCCATTATATATCGCAGTTCCTCAATCTCTCCCTCTCTATACCCAGAGTTACCAGCTTCTTCTCTCCCTCTCTCTCTCTCTCTCTATCTCTTCTTCTGTTCCGTGTGCGCGTGCAAATTCGGGGTATATATACGCATCGCTCTTTCTCGACCCTCGAAGCAAAATTTACGATCGACCGGTCAAAAAATCCGCGCGATCTCGCTCCCCCTTTCACATATAATGCACGCAAAGGCGCGCGCTCGACGCCGAGACCGTATAAAATAAGGATAGAGCAACGCGACGACGCATCGGCTTTGAGCGGGGGTGGAGGTAAGCAAGAGAGAGAGAGAGAGAGAGAGAGAAAGGATCGGAGGCAGAAAAGCGCGCAGAAAAAGACGCCAAAATAGGGCCTGTACACGCGCAGTGGCAGCGGCGGCAGCAACAGCAGCAGCAACAGCAACAGCCTCCGAGGGACAGAGAGAAAACAAACAGATCGTGGACAAAATAAGCGGATAAAAAACAAGCGCGCGCGAGCGGAGACAAAGAGATAAATGGGGAACCGGGGGACCTCGAGTGCGAGAGATAGACAAGAGAGAAGTCAAAGTGAGGGGGAAGAGACGACGACGACGACGAAGAGAGCAAGAGAAGCTGCACGCGGACTGCTGTATCAATTCATTAGCGCATTACGGTTAAAATAAAAATGCTGCGTATCCGCGGCATGCAGCCTATCTCTCTCTCTCTTATTCTCGTATGAAGAGAGGGCCTCGGAGATGGTTAACCGGTTCCCGGAGGCTGAGCCTCTCTTTTCTTAATCTCTCTCCTCTCTCTCTCTCTCTCTCTCTCGTCTCTCGCATCACCCGTCTAGCGCCTTCCTCGCTCTTCTCTCCTCGCGCAACGACCTTCACCGTTATTTGCAGCTGCAGCTCTCGTGGTGACACCTCGCAGCCGATCTCGATGCACGCGTGTACGCGCGCGGCCACTTTGCACGCGTTCAGAGAGGATCGGGTTTCCATTTTTTTTTGCCTCGTCGCCATATACGAACGTTGTGGAATTGAATGCGCGAGGCCTGCCAGTTGTGCGTTTACGTACTTGGCTTTGTCGTGCGTTGCAGAGAGCTATAATGACTCATGAAAGCAGCCGTTATCTAGTCGCTCTTTAAGTAATCCATTGGAAATCGACGTATTTAACTTTGCAATTTAAAATCGTAATGTCTGCTTATTTATTAGAGGGCAGCTTAGTCTTATATTAATTATGTGTTCATTTAATTAAATCTCATTACTTTCCTTTTTGATGGCATCTCGCTGGTATATGTAAAGAAATTAACTATCACATTCCTTTTATATATTTCTTTTTAATTTATTGAATATTAACTGATCAAGTTAAACAATCATGCAATATATATTTTAACTCTATAATGTATAATCTTGCAAATATCATGTATATTCATTGTCAATCTTGAATAAGCCCTTCAGTTGTAATCAAAATTAACATCTTAATTTTAGTAGTAATAGTCGTGTCTGTTCAGCCATGTAAGTACATAAGCTCTTTGAAAAAAATAGTATACTCGACTGAGTCTTTCAGAATACTAAATTATACTTAAAGTATTATATGAAATTCATATATGAATGAGATCTTGATATAAAACAACCATCAGACAATAAATTAAATTGAGTTTATTTTGAGTATCTACATTATTATTTTGATAAATTCATTCAATCTATCGTTTATATCATGTTTAAATCAATATTAAATTTAATATTTGGAATACAGTTATGAGCATTGTATTAATCTATTCAATGTAATAGTAATTCTGAACTAATACTAAAATATTCTGATATTACTCATATGAATCATCAATAATTTTTTATATGAATCGTATTATTATATACGCAAATTCAACTAATGAAATAATGTTAAAATTTCATCCGTGAAAGTGGAAATAGGAGTGGATTGACAGGTATTGTTATACAATAATCAAGTCGCTGATATTAGTTTATAACATATATATTTATTTGAGCTTTAATTGCATTTTAAAATACAACCGAAATAATTAAATAATGACAAATCTGGTAAAATGGTTTTTCAAGAGTCGCGTATACATGATGCATATCTTTGTGATTCTGTTTGTAGGTACGCTCGTGTCTCCTCTATCGTTCTTTTTTTCCTTTTTTTCCGGTGTGTCTGTGTGTAATAGCGCACACGCGCGTGTATACCTAAACGCAACTTTATTTCATTTTTTTACGAAGTCGACGCTCGTTCCTCGTATGTCTTTGTATTAATAACCTTTGCACTCGCACATTCTCTCATTCCTTAAAATCATTCATCACACTCTCACCAGTCGTATATAATTACAATAATAATATTAATATTATTATTATATCGATAAATACTTTTTAAAGTCCGCGATGGAAGAATTAGAGTTTACAAGAAATACGTATACAAGTGTGTGTTGTGTGTGTGTCTGCGTGTCGCTCATCCAAACTCATTGGCGATTTTTCGCTTGCCGCATACATTGTTCGTCAGATTTTCGTTCTCTCTCTCCCTCTCTCTCTCTCTCTCTCTCTCTCTCTCTCTCTCTCTCTCGATCGAGCCTTTCTCAATTAACAGAGTTTCTACCGCCGGCCACATGAACTGTTTTTCCAATTTCTTCCCCAGTCCCCCCGTACATTTTCATCGCCTCCGCACTTACGCATCTCCCATTCTCGCGCTCACTCTCGCACAGAGATTTTATCACTGTATCTCTCTTTCTCACACGGACTCTTTCTCTCTCTCATTCTTTTGTCTTCAGACGCTCCTCCTCGATTTTATATAATATACTTTAATGTAGTCAATCAATTATAATCAATATACACAATATATATCGCGATAATTCGAATGATAATCAATGATTAGTATTTTACACGTTGAAATGCGACGCGTGGGTTCACTCGGGCGCGATAATAAATATTATTTTTAAAAACAAAGAAAATTTACAATGTGGTCTTCGCTATCTCTCTCGCTCGCGGTGCCGCGACACGACACTCTTCTCTCCCCATTTCCTCTCCGTATACCTTATAAGTTGCCCTTAATACTGGCTCGCACACTTGGGCGCTCGCGCGCGCGACTTGCGACCCGAAAATACTGCAAGACATTGTGAGTCGCGCATTAATCGAAGCGAGGCCTCGCGTGCGACTCTATTAAATTCTGTCTTCTCCGTTACATCGCTTCGTCGATTACAATATAATGAGGAAATCCGATATTGCACCGCGTGTCGTGCGCGCACTTTAATACGCTTTTTTACTCCTTGCCGCGCAGTCTCACTCTCGTTTTTTTTTTTTTTATTTAACTTGTTTTTTTTTTTATTTAAGCTAAAACGTGTCGGCCGCATTAAGGAGAAAAATCGTGGCGCTGACCGGCGCGGGTGACCAGTCCCGCGCGGTCCTTAATTATCAACAAAGAGATTCCTATACAATGGCGGGTCCTACACTAGGTTTTTAACTAATCAGCTACGGCCTTAATGTCTAAAGGTATACATGCTCACGATTGCGACGTTGAGCGCAGGTGATGGACGTGAGTCTCTTGGAATTTTATAAAACTGATTGAACCGAGACTTATTAAGTATACAATTTTGCGGTATTATAGATTAAGGAAGATTGTTATTCATTTTTAGTGATATTTTTAATATAATTATTTGAAAAAGGAAACGATATTATCTATCTATATATAATGCTAACAAACTTTCTAAAATATAAAAACCAGCCTCAGTTTTATAAAACACAAAGATAAATCACACTCGTGATGTTTCGCATAGTTAACTGTTACGTGTCTAGCCTAAGATCACCTGCAGTCTCGCCTTAGCAGCGTATCGCAAAACGCAAAATTTCCTTAAGTATTTGTTTTTATATTATTATAAAATCACATACTTGGCCGCGCGCCGAGCCCCATGACTCAGCGGTGCTGCGAGATATGGTGGCATCACAATGAAATTCAATCTCGTCTCTCCTAACTATTGCGCTCTCTCGGTGAGGAGCGCGCTTGTTTGCGCCGTCGCATCGCCATTGCGCCAATGTCGCTCTTGCGTCTTCCCCTCTCGTATAATCATGTTCATCGTATATTTTTATTTTGATTCTACTCGTTTATCCGCGACGCGGAAGTTTGATTTTAATGCATCCCTCTTTCTCTCATTTTGTTCTCCAGCTAGATAGGTATCTAAAAATGTACGTATTGCACGGATTTGACTTTTTTTTCAAATTGAAGTCTCAAAATGAGTAGGAGATATTTTGGATCTTTTGACCGTTATTTGTTCAAAATGTTTCTTACTAATTAAGAAGTGATCGCGTTCGTTGTTCGACGAAATAATGAGATTATGGTCTATCTGGCCATTTTGTATCAGCGTCGAAGAACGAAAGACGGAAGACAAACGCTACTCATAAATTGACCCAGGAATGACAAGACGCGAATTACGATTAATGGCTAGTAACAATGGGATCTGATAAATATATAAATTGCAAAAACATCAAATATCTTTGTGTAAATTATTTTAAATGGTATACTTTTTTCTTACATCGCTAATCGGTTTTTCAGTGATCGAAAGAGTTTTACAATAAGAATACGTTTTAATCGAATCAACGTATACAGAGTAATCAGGTTAGGATTCAGAGTACAGCGTTGACTTGATTGAAAAAAATACGATGCAACCCTTTCGATCAAATTGACTCGATCCCATCGTCATGTAACCATAACCGTTGGCACGATGTACGCGGACTATAGCTCTAAAAATCTGAACCACTCCTCGAACTCGTTACAATATAGATACACTTATGTACAAGTGGAACCGCTACTTACGGGACTCGGACTATACGTATTTGCTGGACAATTGCTTGGCCAGCTCCGTATACTTGAGAAATTTAGAATACGGGTTTTCTTCTAACGATGAGGGTGTTGGCTGCGAGGGGCTCCCGTTTGCCTGGGAAAGGGGCGGGGACTTGACGCTCCTCTGCGACGACGGCGGTGACGAGGAACTGTGACTCGGACCACTTGACGCTGGTTGAGCAGCCGCGGACGCTGCTGCGGCAGCTGCTGCTGATCTGCTAACGGTCAAGGGATCAGGAATCACGCCGTCCTTGACGAAATGCATCTTCGACAAATGATGCCTGTAAGCGCCTTTCGAGATGAACGGAGTATCGCAGAATGCACATTTCATAATAGAATCAGCCGTTACCACGGCATCGTTACAAGCCCAACTGAAAGCGAGGATGCCGCCAGGTGCTTGACTGGTGCCGCTGGAACTGCTTGTGCCGGAGGCTGATCCGCTTCCCGGCCCAAGCGTTGCACCCGAAGCTGAGCCCGATCTGTTACTTCCACTTCCTCCCGATCCTCGAGTTTCTGTTTTGTCGCACAACTTTTGTAAAGCAGCTAACGGGTGACTGCTAGTTTTTCGACCTTGGCCGTCTGTAGCGTTGGCATTTCCCGAACCTCCGCCACCAGACAAGCTATCGAACATGGAAGATAATGCACCGAGACTGCTTGACGTTTTATTATCAGGTGTGCCCCGAGGCGTCACAGATCTGTCGCTACTTGTGGGACTGCTCGTACTGTTTCTGCAAGGACTACGAGCCAATTGTTCAACTTGACTCAGAGGCCTTGGAGTTGGAGGGTTCATTTGTGGTGATAAAACGTCTTTCCTTTCCTCGGATGGTTCTCGAACACTACTACTTCCTCTTCTGTGGTTGTAAGATTCTGTTTCATCTTCATCCCTAGCATCTTCAACCATCTCTTTTTTTACTACAACATCTCTTGGAGTCTCAGACCTTTGTTCGTGATCATTGGCAGCTAGATTCTCCGTTTCTTCATCCCTTGGCTCTTTCTTCACAACAACCGAATCCTCTTCTTCTGATTCATCATTTGCCGGGGGATGTCGAGATGGAATCGGAGTCGCTTGTTTGTCAGGTGTCAAACGTTGATGATGAGAATGTGTTGAAGAGGTAGAAAGTCTGTCATGTGCATTAGAAGAGAAATCCATCCGTCTTTCTGGAGTCATCGAATCGGTTCTTCCGCTACCTCTTTCTGATATAGAACTAGACTCACTACCGCTTCGCTCTCTTCGTGCCGCCGCTGCAGCATTAAACTGTTGTTGTTGGTAAGATCGAAGAAGATTCATGGTTTGAGGATCAACTAGTGGTTTTGTATAGTCGACATTCTCATCGATTCCCAAACGTTTGAGAATACTTGAACCAATTGGTGCACCAGGTTGAGCATGATGCATACCTGCAGTTCCATGACGAATTCGAGAGTCAAAACTCTTTTCGATTAATTTCTCGATCGCATTAAGTACAGATGGAGAGGACGTTCCACCAATGATTTCTGTTGGAGCTAGGGTAGGAGTTTCTTTTCCAGGAGTTGTTGCATCGCTTGCTGAGGAGGGTGAACGATGGTGTCGAGATGAAATGGATGAGGTTTCTTCATTTACGCTCTTTCGGCCTGATTCTGTCGGAGGTAATGTAGCTGATAAATGGTTTGACATTAGAGCGTTTTTCAAAAAATTTCGCTGATTAACACCTAGGGATCCTGCACCAATACACTGCCGTATATGGTCTACGAAAATTGTTGTTTCAATCTTCTCACCACATTTTTCACAGGTTATTCTTCCTGCATGTTTTCCTAGTTGTGCGAGAGCGGCAGCCCCGGCATCACCGTTTTTTAATTCGTTCTGTGCACGTTCCAATTCCAAAAGTTTTCTCACCGGAAGTGATTTTTTTCTTTTCTCGCGAGGTTGTCTGCGGCGTCCTCCAATTTCTGTGAGAGATCGCATAGTGCGTTCGTTGTAGTGGCTGTTTTTGACCATGTGATTAGTGAGCTCCTTGAAAGAACTGAAGGCTTGATCACAGACTTTGCAAGTAAATACAGCGCTCACGTGACTGCTGGTTGCACCAGCAGCAGGCCCACCACTTGGTCCGTGTGGGCCGGAGCCACCTCCAGGCGGAGCGCTACCGCTACTGCCACCACTATTTCCAGTATTTCCACTGGATCCACCTCTTCCACTGCCACTACCTCCTTTATTCTCATCTGAAGACTTCCAAGAAATAATTTGCTCTGGAGAGATAATATTGGTGTAGTGTTGAGTTTGTTGCATGTGAGAAGACATTTCCTCCAGAGATCTGAAACTCTGTCCACACCACATACACTTCAGGATTTGCCTTGTTTGTTCTGCACCTTTTCCCAACCAAACATCTTGTCCTCGTACTAATTTTCTAGGCAAAGGCATTGTTTCCTTTATCAGAAGATTCAATTCAGAAGGACTTGGCTTATTATTTGACGCTGGATTGTTATTATTTCCACTGCTACTTGAGGGAGCTTGCGTCTGATGAGGTTGAGGCGGAGTTGGAGGCATTGTCTGTTGATGAGAATGTTGAGGATGTGGCGAATGTTGATGTTGACCACCAGATGGCGGCACTGGCATGTTAACACCGCAATGTTTCGTTTCCTTCATGTGCGTCGTCATAGCAGCCAGTGTAGGAAAGCTTTGCTTACACCAAACACATTTCAGAACATCTTTTGCCTGCTCAGCACCTTTATTAAGCCAGTGTGACTGCCAGGCGCTATGTCTGCTACCTGAAGTTGCTGAAGAGCCTCCACCAGCATTCCCACCTGCTCCTGAAGATGATCTAAAGAGGTCTTCGCCGCCAAGTTTGCTAAGCTCGCTCATCTTCTCCAAGGCTTTAGTTGCTTCGCTCGGCTGATAAGATTTATCGAGATTGGATTGTTTAATTTTTCCATTCCAAAGCTGATGAGGATCGACTACACCTGCACCACCCTTCGGCGATAATTGCTGTTGACTAGTTGCTGCTGCCGCAACTGCGGCGGCGAAATAAGGATAGTGAGATGCGACAACAGGAGACGTCCATGGTGAAACGACCTGACGAGCATATGGAGATGCACTGGCTGGTGTATCTTGATGCGCCGTAGGCGTACTTGTCGTCAGTCTCGAAGATTTTCGTGGCGGTGGCGATGGCGAATCCTCCGGTATTGGTCGCTTTCGACTTGGCACGGAAAGATCCAAAGGTCCATTGTTAGTTTCCGTCGATGAAGACGGTGTGGGTGGCTTGCTCAGATTGAGAATCTGTTCTTCCTCTTCCTCTTCAGTAGACGAAGCTTTTCGCGTACTAAAGTCTAGTACAGCCGGTAGAGGCGTCGCACTTGGCGATACGTCTCTGCTCGCCGGAGACACGTGGAGACCCGGTGTAGCCGCAGGTGGTGAACAAGAGGAAGACACCAACGGAGAAACGGAACCTCGCGAGAGTGGCGAATGGCCGAGTAGAAGACGCTGGTGCGTCTGCTGAAGATAAGCCGCCATCATGACTGCGGATTGCGGTGGTAAAAGCGGATGAACGCCCAGAGGCAGAGGTACGATACTGCCTGGGGGACTTACGGGGCTCGAACTACTTCGAGTCGCCGGAGGTGGAGGACTTCCAGTTGCTGGACCGGAGGATTCCCGCGAGTCTCTCGAGGGACACCGTGGGCTCATTGGCTCCCTGCAACCAAAATAAAAACATCATTTTTATTATTTTATATCAATTACTTTAGTAGTAAATATGTAAATTATGGTAAAAGATAATGTATCATTAATGTTATTGTGCTTTATATATTTATAGATGATAAAAAATTTTCATTTAATACAATGGAAAAATACATGATTATTTCAGGTATCATTGTGCAAATATTCATTTTACTAAATCGGAATATTTAGCCGTGTATCACTGCTAAACATATACAACCTTACTTATAAATTATAGTTTGCATAAAGGAACAGTAACCTACTCAATAAGGAGAACAATAGCATAAAAATTGAGCAATATGAATAACTGTACTTGAAATGAGTATTGGATAGAAAATTCAATCATGTGAAGGTAATCTAAGGAAGGTAGCTTGACTTGTTAATTTGTCGTGCATACACGTCGAGATTTCTCTTGCAACTTAATAGTCGTTAATCACTAGGTAGACCGATAAATTTCGCGTAATCGATTCACGCCTAACATCTCGTTCTGTAATGTTGTGACATTAATATTTCATAACCTTCCGCGAAATTACCACGTGTAAATTGCGGTCGGGCTGGACTTGCCGCATGGAGTCGGCATTTTATAAGCAGCGTATTATCCTTCTCTCTCTTTCTGTGTGCATCAACAGGAAACCGGCGGTAAAAATAGAACGTTACAAAATGATTATCGTGAAACGTAGACACCGATATCATGAATATTCATTGCAGACGATGAAGCCGTTCTCACAATTTACATTTAATTGCTTTCGTCAAAGTTTTCTGAATTACTTTCAGCGGTAACGCTCGTTTATCCCCAAGTAGACTAGAAAGTTAGAAATTTAAGTAACAGAAAATAGACAAAGGCTATTTTGTTATTCATACTTATATCATCAAGAGAGTCACCAAACAAATTTACTCAGATTACTTTGTATACGTATAGTAGAATAGAAATCAATACATTGAACAGAGAACGTATATATTTCCACATTTGCTAGAATCATTTTCATATCTAATACATACTATAATTACAAGTATTAATCGATATTCGGTGTGAGTTTATTCCCTAAAAAAATTTTCAATAACGACATATAATGGAATTAAAATAATGTCAAATACAGAAAATAAATATACACTTGTATGAAATAATCTAATGATATGTTGGAATAAAAAAAAAACCGATGAAAAGTACGAATGAGTAAATGTACGAAGTAAAGAAGTGAAGGATGAGTATACCGTATATAAGTAGTGTGCGTCAGTGGAAGTGAGCTAGCTACCTGTGCCAGCAAGTGGTGGCATCGAAAGGCGCTGCACGTGGAGAGAAGGCTCGACGTGCTCTCTAGCGGCCGCAAGAGCGAACTCTCGAAGAGGAGGCTCCCTTCTCTTCGTCTCTCTCTCTTTCTCTCTCTCTCGCTCTTTCCCCCTCGTCGCGCGGCAGCTCCGCTCTCGAGAGCGCGGACTGTTAAAGGGCGTGCGTGTAGATCGAGCGAGTGGGAGCGGCACTCGTCGTCGCGCTGTCGACGGCTCGTTCGTAACTGACTACGGCCGTGACTGAATGAGCGAGCGCTGGCGGTCCGCGCGCGCCGTCGCCGCCGAGAGAATGCGTGCGCCGCACGAGCGCGCGCGAGAGAGAGAGAGAGAGAGAGATGAAAGGGGGGCCAGCCTCCTCCACTCACACTCACACATACTCACACATATACGTGCGCACGCACAACGCGCGCAGGGGAGGAAGTTTTTGGGGACGGGGGAGAGAGGAGCGAGAGGGTGCGCGGTGTGCTGGCTGACGTAGTAACTGCCGCCACCACTGCGCGTGCACTCACGATATACACTGCAAGCGCCACCACCGCACATGCACCATGCGTGCAGGGATGAGCGCATGTGTGGTAGGGGCGAAGCGAGAGACACGGAGAGGATATGGCAATAGAGTTGTGATGTGGAGGGACAGGGGGATGAGAGTATGCACGAGGTGCACGCGGGCGCCTCTGGCGTTTACTAGTCAATTGCGAAGCTGCGAGATTTCCGAGCGTAGTAATGTTTTTTTACCGTGTTTCAACTGTTTCGCGTATTTTTAATAATTTATTTGTCACGGAGCTTGCGAAAAAAAAAATACTCGAAAAGCGACACGTGCGCATAATGATTTTCTGCCAATTGAAATTAAATTTTATTTCTGGAATAACGGAGTATTTCCATATTGAAGCAATTTTCTCAAGCGTTATGTTACTTTATACTAAATCAAAACACTGAATGTAAACCTCTGTTAAAAACTGGAAACCTATTTCACTGTAATAGTAAAGCAGAATAAATGCAGTATATTTCTGAAAACTAAATTCATAACAAAGGAGAAAGCTCCAATATGGCAACAACGACACACGTAAAATTACTAAACAGAAGCCGTAGCGCGAAGAGTGGGGGAGGAATGCATGTGCGGCGGCGAGATGGCGAATGATCGAAACGCACGAGAGGCGTTGCAAACACTCGGTCCTATCTCTATTAGCCAAGTGACGCGCTGAGCGGCTGCTATCAGCCGCCTGACACCGGCTTATTTGCTCTCTCTTGTGGAATGGTGGAGATCAAAAGAGAGAGAGAGAGAAAGTGGGGGAGAGATGCAAACAGCGAGAAGTGCGATACGATTTGCTATATCCACGAACAACAGTCGGCGAGATCAAAAACTTTTATTTCTGGGCCTTGTTTGGGCCCGTTTTTTTTTACAGTGCCGTACTTATCAGTGCGAGGGTGCGCAATGTAAATTCGAGAGGTACATGGAGGAAAGCAGGTGCAGAGCAACGAGAAGTAGATTTGAATGTTTTGCCAGTTTTTATGAAGCTTTCGACCCTTCGAACTGCTATATTTATACACAAAAGGATTTTAATAAACTGTCTGTAAGTCATTCTTCTAAACGTTAGAAAAATTTCCATGCCAAAGAATATACCCACCCTTTATAAATTTATATGTTTCATTTGAAATAATAAACAAAGAAGGTCTTCGTAAAAATCCGACTTGACAATATTTCGCAATGGCGTGGCAAAAATAATGTTGTAACACTTGGGACATTCGCGTAATGAATGCACGACACGGCAATATTTTACAGGCAGTCATGAAATTTTCCTGTCGTAAAGAAGGGACCTAGGAGCGGTTTACCGTCTCGAACTTTATGTTTGCTCCTTTAAATTAATAAACGTCATCTTCGAACAATACACCGCGGCTGATCTTTAACGCCATGGCAAATAGCAATAAACGCTGCGGCCCGATGAAATATTGGCCAATATAGGACGCGGGAGACAATTTTATCTCGCCTAAGATCAACATCGGATAACGATTATAGCGGGCACAAAATCAGACGCGAGAAAACATTATTTATCCCCCTTCGTACAATGCAAATAAACTTTTTCATTTCGATATGATTGATGAAAACGTTTACATATATTATTTCGCATTATCTCGATTCAGCTCGGGCGCTTTGATTTGTCAGTGTCATTTCATAAAGTGAATGCCAACAATGGTCACCTAAATAATAATAAAACTTTATATCGCACAATTATTGATAAGCAGACAGAATGTCGCGTCAATGGAAATAATATAACCGTCCGGCCAGATATAAAAAGAGGAAAAAAAAACAAATAAATTATATGAGCCCGTCAACCAGAATGAATAATATTTCAGACATCAAAAGCTTTTGCGAAATTCCCAATGCCTAATCGTTATATATCATTTAATTCCCCTATCCTTTAATTTAAATTTATAACACGCAGATATGTATACCTACGCAGTTATTTAAATTGAATTTATCCCGCTAGAACGAGATTTGCGTTTACGGATATACATTCGAGAACCGAAATTTTTTTTTTCCTATAATACACGTAACAAGATTGTAAAGCAAGTTGTGCTCACCTGTCTGGGGGTCTGGTATCCCTGAGGGCAACGGGGTTCAGTCGCGCGCTGATCGCGGAGGGTGATGGATTTGGTGGCGTGGCGTCCTCCTCGTCGTCCTCGTCGCTCTCCTCGCCGTCCTCGTCCTCTTTGGCAGCCGGACCGCCGCTGGCGCTGCAGCCCCGCTCGCTCGGACTGATCGGCCCATCCTCGTCCACGCAGTCGCCCTCCTCACCCTGGAGGTCCGTGCCGGGTCCTGTGCTTTCCACGCCGTCCTCCCCTGTAACAATAAGCAAAAATACCGATCTTTAGTATGGCCACCTTTTTCTTACCTTTCTATATCAATACCTCCACCTCATAAATGAAAAATAATTGAAAAACGCAACTTCTTGCAGCAATATCTTGTTAGCATCTTTGCCAACAACGAGTGAAACTCTCGAAATGAAGATACATACATTACAACTCTCGGCTACGTCTTATCCGTCGCGCGAATCTGCCTTAATCTCCTGCGAATTTCGACGCAACTACCGAGACTCGCGGAAAATACGCAAAGACACAGCATGTAACAGGAAAATCGTAGAGACGCAGGATTTGCATGGAGGACACGCGCAAGCGAGTCGAAAGGAAACCCAAAGATTGAAACAGAGGGAGAAGGAAGGAGGCTGGAGAAGTGAGAGATCGAAGATGAAGCACAGTTTCCCCGAGATGTAAAAGTGTACTGCAGATGGGGAATAACAATGGCGCCTATCGGTTCATTTATCAGCTTCTCGTCGAAACGCATTCCGAGTGCGCTCTTCTGGAAATTCAGCCGGCTGCGACGAAACCGACAAGTCAAAGACGACGACGACGACTACGACGTCGACGACGAGGACGCTCTTATTGTACTGCTGTGCGACCTCCTAAGCGTCATCGGCCGCTACGAGTTTTAATCAAATCATTTCCATTTCGCGATAGAGAAGCGGCCGCGTATTCATAGCCTGTCTCTTTTCTCTTTCGGCAACGATGACGAGCCAGAGGTACGCGCAGCGAGTTGCGCCTCCGCATCGCTGCGAAAAGGCGCATCGAAGAGTAATGGCGCGACCCCGCGCGTTTTGTCATTCTCCTTTCTCGCGCGAGCGCGAGCGATTTCATCTGTGTGAGCGATTCAGCCTTTCGTGTCCGCTCTTTCTCTCTCTCTCTGAAGATCCTATCGGCCCCTCCTCCACCCCCGCGCGAGACACCGAAGAAGAGAGAGGGAGAGACGGAGAAAAGGCTTAGATCGCAGATCGCCTACTGTGTTTGTGTCTGTGAATATATATACATATGGAATACATACACGCATGCATGTGCACGTGTGTGTTTGTTTTCCGTAGGAGAGACTCGTTAACATAAGTGTTTTATGGTGTCTTACACTCGGTACGATGGCTTATCGGCCTCTCTCTATTCGGGCGACGGGAAATGTGTGTATGTGTGCACGCGCTGCGAGAGAGGCCCCAGCACATTTTTTTATTCACTGCCTCGTAGTACTTACGCGAGTCTTTTTCCCCGCGAGCGGGAGAGAGAGAGAGAAGGGAAGAGAGTCCAATACATGCTGCCCGTGGACGTGACGTGGGGGAGCTGTTTATCATTTACGCGCGATGCCCGGGAAAGACTCCTGCCGAGCGCGAGCTGCTTCCATATCCTCTTTCTCTCTCTTTCTCTCTCTCTCTCAAGCAGCACGACGATGCAGCTCGAATGCGGGTCCGTTCGAATTTCTATGAGGTAGGGGAGTGAACCGATTGTTTTACGATCTTTTTTCCAGAGAGCATAGGAATGTAATTTTCAAAGTCAGCAGTAAAAGCAAACGTTCAGGTCGGCTTTGAAAATACATATCACGTGGAATTGAATAAAATCAATTGACTCATCCGTTTCCTTTGAAAACAGACAATTATGTCTAAGTGCAGTGTGTATTACTGTTACGTCTAATTCATTTCAAAGAAAGGTTAATTGTACATTCAATTAACTATATATAAATTTATGGAATATTTATTTATACTGCAAATAGAAATGCAATCCTTATTTACTTATTTAT
>JAYJLV010000032.1:1979141-1996939 GCA_036873485.1 Torymus texanus | reverse complement strand
ACTTCATGATTTAATCATTCGATAAAATGTGCTAAATATATGTGAGAATTACTCTTTCGCAGAGCTATCGAGTTACCTGTAGTAGAAACTTGATAACATGTAAAAGAGACTATTAGAAAAGTTACAGTACAATTTCAATTGAATATAAAAATATAATTTTAACATGTGATTGTCATTACAGGTTGTAAACGCTATACTTATGGGAATTCTATTACAGCAAATTAACTGTGTACTCTATCGTTCTCCAGAGCGATAAAGACACTGGCTTGTACGCCGCGCTTTCCCAGCTGTAGGTGACGGCGACGACACAAACCGACGGCGCGCATGTACAGCCGCCACCTCACAGGCAAATCCTCCCACGCGAAGGGGGCGAAGATATCTTCACGCTGCCGGTGCTGCCAGCGTGCGCACAGCTTGGTCAGCGAACCCTAGCAGATTTATGGAGTCGAGGTTTCTCTCTCTCTCTCGCGTCATCGTGATCTCGCAGGCTCGATCCGCGATCCCTAAATCTTTTTTCCTCCTCGCGCGCGGCAGCAGCGGTGGTGATTTACTCGCGCTCCAGCGGGAGAGACCGAGCTGCTGCTGCCGCTGAACGACTGCGGGATAAAAGAAGCGAGCGAGAGAGAGAGGAAGGAAGGTACAGTGCGAGAGGAGGGAGGCACGCGGGGGACAGGTGCTCGATGCAAATAAGCGAGCGCACGGGACGCGCTTAGGTGAGGAGAAGATAAAGGGGGAGAGAAAGAGCGAGCGGGAAACGAAGGCGAAGAGAGAAATCGCGGAGTCGAAGGAGGAGGAGGAGGCAAAGGGGGGAGGAGGCGAAGATCGTTGGATCACGAAGGAAGCACGCGCTCACCGCCATCTTGGCCGAGTGAAAAGTGCGCGGGTGCGTCCACCTCCCGCGGCTCTGGAAGGGAGTGTCGTCGTCCTCGTCGTAGTCGTCGACGCGGTACGCGCACATCGCGCGCGGGGAGAGGACAGTGAGTCCTCGGGTCGAAGCCAGGGGGGGATTAGGAAAAGGGAACCCGAAGGTGGGGAGGGCGTCCTACCTTTACCGACTGACCAACCAAACGATCGTTTGTTCCCTCGGCTTTTAAAATTCTCGCTCGCTGCTTCGGGAATGGGGGAGAGAAAGGAGATCGCACATTGATCCGCGGGAGCATCGGCAACTAATTACGCAGATTTATGTCCCCATTGTCCATTGTCTCCGGAGAGCGAGCTGGCGTAGCGAGAGAGAAGGAGCGAGCGAGAGAGAGAGAGAGTTTAAGCCACGCGGGGACGACGACGGGGAGCAGGAACTCGCGCTGGCCACGAGGGAGGAAGGAGAGAGACAGAGAGAGAGAGAGAGAGAGAGAGAAGGAGCGAGAGAGACGCGATGCAGGCAGCTTGTTTTTTTAGATAAAGAACGCGGAATTCGTAAGCGAGAGAGGCGGATAACGCAGTCGCGAGATGCACTACCGCGTTTCGCAAGGACGCACTCGCCCGCGCAAAGAATATAGAGAGGTGGAAGCCAGGGCGGACCACCGGCATACGGCCCCGCCCGCTTCTTCGCACGGTAAATCGTGAGCGCGTTGCATCCACCCCGGCCTGCGCCACTGGCCGCAGTGCATCCCTTTAAGGAGGCAGCCATAGGCCGGATATTTTTCCGCACAGGCGAACGTTTTGTTGTTGGAGCAGGGCACACTGATTCTACTGCTACCTGCTGCCATCGGATTTTTCCGAGCAGCCGGCTCCGCATCGTATGAAGACGTTATCGTAGGTACAGAGCTACTTGACTTTGTTCGCGACAGTTCGAAGACGTGTTTTACGCTGAATTGGAAACATACCTTGAAATCAACCACAAATATATTTTGTAAAAACACGTACAATATGACATTGGAACAATAATCAGTCATTTTCTGTTGTACGAAATCGGCGACAGCACTATATGTATATATAAGTAACCTGTATCGCGCGTCACGCAGGGTAGAAATACGCAGTAGCCGTGCGCAATTTTGTCGGGCAATCGAGTACCGATCCGCTCTCTCTCTCTCTCTCTTCCCCTCCGTCTGACTGGCGTTGGTGCCTCTCAACATCGGTACTTTCTCGGAACACTGGAGAAAAAAGTCGTCGTCCTCCCACCTCTAGGGCCCACGTGTAAAAAGAGCCCTCGAAGGCACAGAAGAAGACGAAGAAGAGAGGACGGTTAAAGAAAAAAGAGAAGGCAAAGAGAGACGAATAATAAGAAGAGGAGGCCCGGGGCAGGAGCTGCTCTCGCACTCCTTCCTATACACTGGCATGCAAATACCGTTCGCACGACCCGGGGACGAGGACGGGATCGTGGCCCCTATATTGGCAGGCCGCTAACAAGCCTCCTCTCGGGGGTTGACTCGTATCTCTCTTTCTCTCTCTCTCTCTCTCTCGCTTGCGCACTCACGGCTGTCCCGCACACGAGAAGGCCCGACATCCGAGGCGAGAGATCGCTGCCGCGAGATATCTGTTCGCCTCCTGTCCTCGGGAGAGAGAGAACGCTACCTCGCGCGTGCACGCGCACGTGGAGCTACGATATATTAGCTCGCGCGCTCTTTATACACATGAGAGAGAGAGAGAGAGCTGCTGCTGTAATCTTGCGCTGCTCCTGCTGCTCGTCCTTCTCCCTCTCTCTCTCTCTCTCTCTCTCTCTCTCTCTCTCTCTCGCGTTTTGATATATTTCGCGCGCGTGTCTTTTCTGCGTAATGTATTTTCCATTCACCATGAGCGGGGGAGAGCGCCGCGCGCGTGTACAGCGAAGGAGGACTTGCAGCTTCGAGAGGAGACGCGCACACGACGCGTCGTCATTTTTTTCAAGATAATTAATGGCCACTGGTATATATGTGCGCATGTGTCGCTGTAGTGCGAGCTCGCGGTTATATGCGAAAAATATCTGAACGCGCGCGTGCGTGGATTTTTCTCCGCTTTATTCTAATTACGTGAAATATCGCGTTACTTGAACAGAACTCGTGCTGCAATGATGTATCGCGCGTAAAGTAATGCGTCAAAGAGGGTGGCTGCGTGGATTCCGTGCTGTTCGTTATTTTTTTTCTTCTCGTCCTCAAAGAGCAACGAGCTCACGCGGACAAATTTATGCAGCTCGCGCTGAGTTTTAAGCTGCTATATGTGTGTGTGTGTGTGTGTGTGTGTTGCGTCGGTAAGTCGGTAAATATATTGACTCAGGGGTTTTCTTTATGGCTTCATAAATAAAGAAAAAAAACAACGGTAAGCTCGAGAAAATGTTATATAATCGTAAGGTATAATCCAAATATTTGTCGGACCCATGGATTTATGATTGTTCAGTGTCTTTGAAATGCCTGTAAATTCATTGGATGTGAACAAATTAATTTGCTCTGTAGATTACCGATTACGCGCGACGATTAACCCCCTTTGAATTATCATTCTCCTCGTACTCGCGCGTGCGCCTATCTTATCAACACGCGAGAGTAATGCAAGCCGCCTAATGCGTTAATAATTAGACGGCTTTACGCGCTGGATCTCACCCGAGTAGTTGAGTTTATATTTGTGTTTACATAGAGAGCGACGGCAACAGCAGCGCAAGCAAGCACGGCACCGACGGTAACGGCACCCATAGAAGCAAGTGTTGGCGGGACTGTGTGTCAACAGTTGTGTTCTCTTGCGCTCTGCGTATGTATCTGATGCGCGCAAAAACTTTAGTATAGTGATGTATTATAGCATACGTGAAATCTGGGATATATACTAACAATATATTTTTAAGGGTTGAATCATTTGATTGATAAATATTGGTTTCATCAGATGATTCAATTGAACGTTTTAATAAAAAAGTATAGCATAAGGAAATTGACATGCTTCTATTCTTATCCTGATATTATGATTTTTTATTATGTCCTACTTTTAATCTCTAGAGTCACTTCATGTAACACAGTAGATATTTCGTTAAATAACTTATACAAGAACACAATCCCAGAAGTTTATATTCTTATAATCTTAAAATTACAACGTGCCTTAGTTAATGAATAATGAATATTAATTTTTTTTTTTCAAGTTAATTGTATTTTAAAAAATTCCATAATCCAGAGAATAATGTTAACCGCAATTACAATCCTGGGGTCCGTGAGACTGAGAGTTACCGCAAAGTTACCGAACCAATCACAGCAGGTGTTGAAATTGGCCAGAGAATCCAATAAAGTAAAAAAGTAAGACAATAACGCTTGGATATAAGATGTAATGAATATACTTGTTGTACGCCTTGTAAATCGATATCCATCCCTCAACTTGTTCTCTTCCATCCCTTTCTCCGTTTCCACGAAGCAAAAAGCAACGGTGCATAACAGTGCAGAACTCTCGCACAACAAAAGACGGAGGGAGAAAAAAAAAAAGAAAAAACTTTGGAGAAAAATCTGAAATAGAAACAAAGGCGAATCTATCGTCATCTCAGTCGACGAGAATACGGGGACGACGACGAGGTAGCGCAAAGTACACGGCAGCCCGCACACGCGTGTGCATCAACGTAGAATAAAGGAAGAGGAGAGGGCGGAGGAGAGGACAAGAAGGAGGGTAAGGGGCGGAGGGGCGAGAGATGAATTTCTAATGCACGGCAGAGTGACGCTGAGAGAGGAGAGCTGCAGCAGCAGCCGAGCAGCCGCAGAGCAAGAGAGGAAGAGAGAAAGACGAGAGCTCAAGCGGACGGACGGACAGACGGACGGGCAGACAGACAGACAGACGAACGAACGCGGACGGACGAGCGAGCGGAGTCGGATGGACGTACAGAAGAACGTGCGCGAGCGCTTGGGAGAAGGCGGAGGTGGAGACGGTGGAGGAGGATTGCGCCAGGCATTGTGATTCTCTCCCTTTCGCTCGCGGTTTGCTGCCAGCGAGTGACTGACGGCTGAATCCGCCGCCGTTCTCCTCTCCCGTCCCTCCAGCTATCTCCGTAGGGACGGGATGAAAAGGAGAGCGAGCAAGCGCACGAGAGAGAGAGAGAGAGGCTCTTCCTCACTGCAAATTGGGACAGCGGATTGTTCACGAGGGAGAAAAGAAGACGCAGCGATGCCCGGGCGGCGATCGAGTGAAAAAATATGTGGAAGCCGCGTAAGATGGAGGTGATTCGAGGCGAAAGTTTGAGGAGGGCCCCCGCGAGCCCCCGGATCTTTTTACGAGGATGAAGACCTAATGGGTTTTGACAGTAGCCGGGGCTTGTTTTACACTTTGACAGTTTTCGCCGAGTACCCAGACCCCGGGAATTCCACCTTCGCGCCCGCTCAACGGGGTTCCATCGGTCGCTTAGCCAACTTGTCTTAACTCCCTCAATCTTTTATGCTACTTCTCTTGTGTTATCCCATGATTTTTTGGCACGTTTAACCCATCTTATTAGACGCGAGTATTTTTTTCCACTCGGTTGAAGCGAATTATAAAATATCCTGTTTGGACAAGTTTTTTTTTTATTATTGAAGGTATTGGAGTAATTTAAGATTGAAAATGTTTTTTGAGAGTGACTTTTTTTAATGTTAATGATTTGTCTATTGAATCTTTTGATTACACGTCTTCCAAATCTATAAGGTTCAAGATGATATTTAGCTTCAATAAGTATTCTGAATACTTAAAGCAATTGGAATATATACAACTTTCGATCAATATACTGTATCAATGGTCAAAGTAAAATCAGCAAGGACAGTTGAGCACACAACCATTAATCTTGTCAACGTATATCCTACGCCCTTCGAATTCGAAAATCCCAAAAAATATGACGGACAGATGATAGTCTATTTGAGGATGATCGACACGTGCAATAATTCCTGCGACATCCATTTGTATCCCTCCCCGAATCTCGCAAGTCAAAAAAGACACAAAAGCGTTGACATTTTGAGAAATCTCCCACAACGAGTCGACGAATATATATATATATATATATATATATATATATACACACACACTCACATACGAGCACCTGGGCCGCTGTTGACCTGTTTAAACGCGCGGCTAATGGAAGGATTTTTCGGGGCGTGCGTGGCGCATATAAACACGACAGATGCAGTCGGCCAAAAGAGACACACTGAGCAAATAGACGCAGATAGAAGCTGCGGCGAAAAAGATCGGATCATCGCTCACGCAAATGGTATTGACTTATGGTCACGAATCTCACCCGAATAGCTACTCTTCTCTGCTCACGCTATGTAAAATGTCCACGAATATTATTCACGATGACCATATTTAAAGTTGTTTTGTGAAAAAATAACAAAAAGTTTCCGTTAAATCTTCTTCCTTTTGGCTTCTAGCTATCCTTTTTTTTTTTAATTGTTTGTATTCAGATTTGCAAATTAAATAGAGAAAAAATTGTTTACCACGGGAATTTTAAATAAAATGTGGATAGAGTGATGAATTGATCAAGGCTATTTCAAGACGCAGCTGGCTCAAACAAGTGACAAATGTGACGATGGAGAAAAAGTAATCTAAAACTTCCTCTATTTTATCAATATTTTTAAAAATTTCAATAATATTTCAATCAATAGACAGTATGCTATCGTAGTATAAAAAATATAGATATTTTCCTAGTATTATAATTTTTAGGTAAATAATAACTTATAAATAAAATAATATTTTTGTTAAAGAATGACAAAGGCAAGATGGCTAAAATTATTTTTCCGTATTACAATGCCACTCCTATACCGTTCGGACTGAAACTCAATACTTTAACGGACTTTGCGAAGAATAGGCAGCCGTTTAACCTATCAATCACGCCAACGTTGATAGCATCATAAAATGACAGCTGCCTTGCCAGAGCCGAAAAATTAGCGATGCGCATATAATTTGCTAATGAAACAAGAGAGCCAGGAAGAGTTAAAAGCCTTCTTAGTCTGAGAGAGTTTCTCCCTCTCTCTCTTCTCGAATCATTGTTTAAGATACAAGAAGGCGAAGTCCGTCAAAGAACGAAGAGGGATATAAAAAACAAGGAAGAAAGAGATAGAGACAGCAAAAGAAGTCGTGAGCGCACAGATCGATAATTTAGTGAGGACGATGCAGCAGCAGCAGCAGCGGCAGCATAGCCAAGGGAGTTTGAAGTATCGAGACGGATTTCATCGTATTCCCTTTCTTTGCTTTTGTCTTGCTTTGTCCTCTCTCTCTCTCTCTCTCTCTCTCTCTCTCTTTTAACTCGTCCCGAAGGCCTTCGGACGTCACTCGGACCCGCTCGTGACTCACTTAGCGATCTATCCATCTCCCTCCGCTCGTTTTCGTCCTCTGCGCGCGAGCAAGAGAGAGAGAGAGAGAGAGAAGGAAGGGGAGAGCCCGCGACAGAAGACGGAGCACCTTCGCGTGGTAGCCTACCTGACTGATTGACTGATGAGGCGACTGTTATCCTAAGTCAACACTCACTCCATCAGCCCACCGAATTCCTCCTACCCGTCCGTCTTTCTCTCTCGCTTACACTCTCCTTTATTTTCTTCTTTTCGCGCGCACGCCTCGCACGTATGTGTATGTGTGTGTATATAAAGGAGAACGGCGATTTCACTCTCGACAAATGTGCGATCGTGATCTTCCCGACTTTTCTTTGTAAGCGCGCTGCTCGCGCGATCTCTTTATTTTTCTTGCAGGGATGTTTATCGTTCCTCGTTTCGACTGATTAGTGACCCGGCCAAGTGTGAAGGAGAAGGAGCGTCCGAAGTATTATTATATCGCGAGCTGGGATTTTAGGTGAAGGTTTGGCCTGATCGCTATGTGAGTGGGTGAATGTATCAGCCCGTACTCCCTCTCTCTCTCTCTCTCTCTTTCTCTGCCTTGGGGTATTTTTATCCTTTTGTTAATGAATTCGGGAGTGCAAATTGCGTGCGAATGAATTTAATGGAGCTTGCGGGTGTATATCGATACGATGCGCGCACTTTTTTCAAGTGTTGAAGAAATGCGTTTGATGATATTTAAATTGTGTATGTATAAAAAGAGATGCTACTACATCAGTGTTCGGTTATAAATTTATTGAAGTACCCTGTACAATCATAAATATACAGATTCCTTGAACATCGTTAGATGCGTTGTTAAAATGAATTAAAACTAATAATATCTCAATTATAGTAAGTAACTCGCTGAGAATAATATATAAATACTATAAATGAACAAGCAGTCTCGCGAATAAAACCTCGCTCAGTGCTTTATGCAGAAAAACTTTTCATTATCGTACCCCTTGCTTGTATTTCGAGACACAATTGAAAACTCGATTGAAGTTTAAGCCCTCGAATTTTCATTTCTCGTCCATCGAATTCCCGCCGGCTGCTCGCGCTACTCGCATACAATAAAATTTCTATTTAAACTTCTCTTCCTCAAACTGCCCTCCCCTCTTATTCTCTCCTCCAGAATTCCTTTCAGATCGAGTGCGGATTTTGGCGAAAGCAAGAGCCCGAAAATTGTTAAAGTCGCACGAGCTCGCGACGCATATTGTGCCGTAAGACAACGAAAGAACTTTCATTTCATCCACCGATGTCTTTCCGCGTCGGGATATAGACAAAAGCGTGAATCCCTTGGCAATCAAGCGCCCCTCCTACGTATTGTCGGATTTTTCTCGCGTCCCGTCCGACTCGATAAAAGTCGCGTCGTCGTCGTTGCACATGCGAATTCGAGGAAAATCTGAAAACTGTTGCGAGTGGATTGCCACGTGTTGTCATCTCACGAGGAGGAGTGTGCGCTAGAACTTATTAAATACAAGGAGCAGGATGTCGCCATGTCGCTACTGATTTCTTTATATGCCTTTGTATAAAAGTCCTTGGATGGTTGCAGAATATCAATTTTAAATGTCTTTCTTTTCTATCCATATGCACAGCAATAGGTTTCTCTAATATAAACTTTTATAAATTCAAAATTATTATATATTATATGAAAAAAAAAAATTTCCAATATTAATTTAAAGCTACAGAATTGTTTCGAAAAAATCGATATTTTCTCTTTTGAACGTGAGCCACAATTTTGAATTTTACGATTTTTCGAAAAAGAAAGTTTTATGTGTACTCTTACGATTCATTGCGTTCAGAGGCTAAAAGTTGGCAGAGAACAGAGTGTGCGTATGCTGCGTTAATGGCACGTGCAATGCATCCGACGTTCAATGTATAACTTGCTTTGTGCGGGAAATTCAAAATGTTTCGAGCAAAAATAATAAAGAAAAAATATTACGTTGAATACAGAAATACAATAATTACACGTTTATAAATAAAATGAAAATTTAATACAACAAATAAAAATGGTTATTATAAATTAACCAACGACTAATAAAATAAAAGCACTTCATCGATTAAAAATTCTTAATAATATTCAACATTTTTAATCCACATAGTCCTACGTGTTCAAACCACCAATACACTGCCATGCGATCAATGGCTTTATTTAATCGCAGTATAGGTAAATGCGTTTAAAAAATAATGCGTGGGCAGTGGCAGGGTGAGTGTATATAAAGCGACCTCGCCTCGCCTCGCCAAGTCGAGTCGAGAGAGCGAGAGCGAGCGAGCGAGAAAGAGAGAGAGAGAGAGAGAGCGAGAGTACACGAGTGGCAGCAGAGACGTCGGAGTGACGCTGAGTGATGGACGGAAACTTCTCGAAACGAGAGAAGAGCGCGCGAGCGTCTCGGGAGAGATATAGAGCCGGAGCGAGGCGAGGCGAGTCGAGCGAAAAAAGGAGGAAGGCGTGTGCAGAGCTCGCGCGCGCAGCACAGTCCAGCTCTCTCCCTTGCTTCTCCGCGCCTCTGCATTCGATCCGCGGGTTTTTGACCCTTGCGTCGCGCCCAAGTTATTATGTACACACGCGCGCGCGTAAGGAGGGAGAGAGACGCGGAGATGGGATGATTTAGGAGCGCGCCTTCGCAGAAATCGCGTGTAGTTTTGGCACGGCGCGTCACTTAATGATAATTCAAAATTATGGCCGCGTCGTGCGAGTGAGCGTCGCGCAGAGCCAACCCCGAGTGATAATACGAATTAGCGCGGGGGACGGACGCATATTCTCTGTGTCTTTTTACTTTCGTCGCCTACTATACTACGGCTCGTCGGCCCTGTGTGTGTGTGTGTGTGTGTGGTTGTTTGAGGCACGGTGGAAGCGGCGCGTAATGAAGTACACGGTTTCTCTTTGACCAGCAAGGAATTCGAAAGAGTGGATGCGTATCGCTGATTGATGGCTCTTCTCGTCGGACAAGTAGAGAGCCGTTGCTTGTTTTCTTCCCTGATTAAGCGTCATTGATATTTAATTAAATATAAAGCACCAATGCTGTAAGATTAATGAATCCTGCGTCGATGATGCAGGACTTGAGAAAAATATGTCGGATAACGCGTGAATGAACGAAACGTCGTTATAGTAAAATGTGAAAAAAAACGTCTAAAAAATAAATGTGCTCTAAAGATTTCTTTTAATCAGTTTACCTAACAGCAATGTGTCATGAACTTTAAGTGAGAAGCCTCGTTCTTAATAAATCATTTTCTGTTATAGAATGCTTCCTCCTCGCTCGACCTCAATTAACATATTTTGATGAATCGCTGACAAATTTATGGTAAACTTTACATATTAAATAGCTTTGTTGAAATGAAAAAGAAATAAACGTATAAGCGTGTCCGTTTGATCGACTTCCGTAGAAAACGCAACGTTATATTGAAGTCGGCTATTAAGCCAAATGAATTTTACGCGGTACGGCCTCGAATTAATCTTCCCGCGAGGCATCATATAACCCGTGACATAATACTTCGCTCCATCAGCATTTGATAAAAATTGTTATCCGATAACGTCCCGTGAGCTTTAAAAAGCCAATACAGCTATTAGCTGTATACTCCTTCTGTCTTGAGCTCAATCATGTAGCCAGATGCAGGCACAAAGAAGCGTGACATCACGCCTCGTTGTAATAGCCGAGCGGCGTCAATGGGAAATAAGTAAGTCAAATTCATTCGCACAGCCTAAATACAAGCGCGTTACGTCAGGGATTAAAGTTTGTCAATGCTTGATCGTAATACGTTATTATTCAACGGCATTCAATACTGACACAGACGGGCTGAGTGAAATTGCGCAATTCTGGAAAAGCTCTCGACATTCCAGAAATTATAGAACAGGACAGACTGTACGACCGCCAAGTATAATGAATGTTACATAATCAGTCGGCAATACAGAGGAGGTTATGAAAGAGTGGAGAATATAGATCGATATTTTGGTGAATAAGAAATTATATCAGGGGGTTCGCTTTTAAGTTCCCACCATTGTGCTTCTCTTTAATTTCATGACTAAATATTAAATGACATAATTTGGCAATTGTGCGAGACTATATTATAACCTTGTTCACTCAAATATAACAGTTAACATTTCAATACCAACATACAATCTATACGTTTTAACCCACAAAAGTTACATTTTAATCTACAAAACATTTTTTCTAACGCGGCCCTTACGCTCGCACAACGATAACTCGCAGCTCACTTGCTTGCTTGCTTGCTTGCACACCCGTAAGCGTTGCAAAGCGAGCAAATCATGTAAAGCAAGGATTTTAACGGGTATACACGCGCGCGCGCCGCTCGCGTATAGCGCAATTGTCGGTCATCTCTCTTCCGGCGCATTAATGTGTAGAAGCGGCCGGTCTAGATGGTTCTCCCTCTCTCTCTTGTGTGCGCGCGAGTCAAATGATAGATGGATGCACGCGTTTCTGCGTACGTACGTCCGTCCGTCCGCGCGCGCGCGTGAGAGAGAGAAAGGGAGAGAGACGACGAAGGGAAGAGGCGCAGCCAGCCGCCAGTGCAACAGGCGACAGTGATGATCGATGCGAGGCGATGCTTTACGGAACGCGAGAGAGAATGCGCGCGCGAAATCCGCGGACTCGTTTTTTATCGGTTGATGCAGCAGCAGCAGCACCGACGCCCTGCTTCTGACAGCGTGGCCGCTGAGTGCAAATATAGGATGCAGCTTGGAGAAGTGACGAGGTGCAGTCTGTTGTAATGGCGAGCTGCTGCGTAGTAGTCGCTCAAATTGCGCGATTTTGCACGATATATGCCTTTGTTTTGCGTTTAGTTTAATATTTTTATTAAACGTTAACACTTTGGCGAAAATGATGCTGCAAATATAATTAATAAGGAGTTGGTGTTTTTAATGATTTATATGACTTCTGCATTAATATTTTAATGGCGCTTGAAATTAATAATGCAAATAAATTCTAGAAAAAAAGGTCCTTGACTTTTGCAAAAAGAACCCAGAGTTTGTACACGCAAAGAAGTGGAGTATATTTTACTAAACTGCCTCAGTATATAATACTCTTTAAGAGTGATTTATAATTTTTTCTCAGTCTGCATCCTGTTCTATCTTTCTCTCTCACTCGTTCCTTCTTGGGCTGCATCGATCGAGAGATTCAGGGTAAAAATAAAATCCGTACCGGGCGCAAGGAAAGTGTATGTGTGTATACCTCGCGAAATTCGCTCGCGGGCGAAAGAGCAAGAGAGAAAAGGAGATTAATTGTACAAGAGTAACTGGCGCGTCAAAGTGATTAATAACGTAATTAGTGATTTAAGGTCGAGGGCGCACGAGAGCGAGTGAATTGCGCGACTTTTGATTTTATTAAATGCAAATTGATTCAGTTCAGCGGACGTCAGGAGAGCAAGAGATTTATCGTGAGAAGCTCACTTTATAAACATTCCTTTTTCGCCCTGTGAAAAAAAAACGGATAAGCCGGTAATCATTATTATCGCAAGGGGGAACGATATGAATTTTTACTGAAACTTAACCTGATTTCACATTTTGACACTTTGAAATCACATCATTCATTCTCATGATTCATTTCGAGGAGGCCGCCCATCGCAATTATTGATTGATTATTTTTCTCCGATAAGTGCCAAAGTTACAAGTATTCTTCCACGTCAGTTGCAACGTATAGCCACATATATTACGGAATTCCAAACATCTTAACGTCCTTTAAGGTTTGGTAAAATGGGCTCTAAATCCCTGAGCAAAATCAAAACGAGATTATGTTAGTTATAAGTATGTAAATATAGATCTTACGAGAATTTACCGAATTTTATCTAAACATGAATTGAGCCAATGCATATTAGCACTTGTTAAGCAAGTATTTACGTAAAACTACGTGAAAGCGTTTTCCATTTTTGTTTGATGTATGTTGTAAAAGGAGGATTCATTAATACTTGATAAGTATTTATTTCTATATAAATTTAAAGCAAAAAAAGCAATAATGGCACAAGAAAAGTTCACCGTGGAATATTACAAAAACAAATTGAGTGTATATATATATATAGCTGACAGACGCATTTGCTCGTCTGTCTCACGTGCTTCTCGCGTTCGCGTAAAAAGCGCACCGCGGGCGTAAATGCAATTCACTCGAGCAATCTAAGAATCTAATAACCGCAAAGCGACCTACATCATCACGGCCGACACCTCCGCTAACAATGCTATCAAGCTCAATTCAGGCTGATTGCAGCGGACAGTGGCTCACCCCTTCCCTCTCACCCTCCTACTCCTCTCTGCTGACTCGATTCGTTTCTTTTACGCGTCCGATAGAGGAGAATGAGAGAGAGAGAAAGACAGCCCTCCTCAACTGACAATGTGCCACGAGATCTTAGCTGGACGTGAGCGAGCTCGCGCACGGCGCGAGGAAGCCCAGAAAGTGCGGACATGGATAGAGAGACAGAAGTGGGAGAGGAAGAGAGAGAGAGAGAGGAAGAGGAGTGAGATGACAGGACGATGCCTTCATCTTGTCTGTCTTGCTCCCTTTCGCCGTGCGCGTTCTCGAGAGTCTCGCCTTTTTTTCCTATCTCCGTCAATCACTTTCTCTCTACCTGGACACGTTGCTTTATCGCGCGCTCGCCTTCTTCTTTCCGCTTGTCTCTTTTTCTCTAATTCGCCAGCTGTCCGACGTGCTCTTGTTATATTTATACCTTTGATGGAAGCATGAATTCATTAGATTTTTTTATCGCCTCACATTTGGCCCTTTCATTCACTTTTATTATTACTGTTTCTATTAAACTTTAATTAAGTCTTCATTTATTTCTTAGTATTTACCCTTTAACAACTTTATTTATTCACAGATTATTCAAACTGCCAGATATATTTCATGCCAATCTTATGCATTTTATGTCCTTTAAGCAGCTTTCTGCGCGTAATTAACATTCTAACACAAACTTCGAAGTAACACTAGGTAATGCACACTACAGTACCGAGAGACAGAAAAAATATACAGTACCCACAGTTCCACTATATTCGAATATTCGCGAGAGAGAAAAAGGTCAAGTGCATCACGGGTCATCAGTGCGCAGGCACTTCCCGCACACGACCCCCCAGATCGCTTTGTAACGTGCAACTCGCAACACTGAATTCGAGCAGGTGCAGCCACACACGATCATGCTCGCGCCTCATTTCGGATAGGGCGTGCACCGTGGCGCGCGTTATAAGCACGCAACTCTCTCTCTCTGCCGACGACAGTATAGCGTCGACAAGTTTTTCAGTCTCTCTCTCTCTCTCTCTCTCTCTCTCTCTCTCTCTCTCTCTCTCTTCCTCCCTCGTCGCTCAGTGCCCAGCCGACGACAATAATTGTTAGCGAGAGTAGCGCGCGAGCTGTCACTCGGGACGACGCCGGAGCCGGCGACGACGAGCAAGCAAGAGAGAGAAATAAAGGATATATTAAGAGAGAGGGAAGATTCCAGGCTATTTGCGGCAACCCGCCAACAAATACGCACCAGCTGCTGTCGATCCCTTCAACGTCTCTCTCTCCCTCTCTCGCGCTCTCTTAACGTGTTATCGTTTACTCGGCTCTGTTTCCTCCGTACGTCGTGCTTTTCACCAGCTATTGTATGCTCACGCTCGCTCTGTGTGTGTATGTGTCTGTGTGTATGCGTATCTGTTGGCACTTGTCTTCACGCGCCTCTCCTAGCGAGATGGATTGACGCAAGAGTTTCGAACGCGCGCATCTGCGGGTTTTGTGTTTTTTGAGCGAGGCACATACAAGCGATGTCCCGATAATTGACTTGGACGAACAATAGCTTTGGGAGGAACTACGTACGGTGTGCGTTTCAATTGTATCTTTTGTGGACCGACATTTGAACCTGTGTGCGATTTTGGTTTCCCGAAATTCAAAGCTATAGCGCCATGATTATTGTGCCAACAAATTATTTAACTTGATTTATTCGAGCTGGCCAAAATAAATACGAACATTTATATCAATATTGTAGAATATTATATGTGTACTATAATTCTTTAATTATTTGGAAAACATTTTTGTAGAATAATAACCAATAACTCTTCATGTTTATCCGAATTATATAGATTACGAATGTACAAGATGTTAATAGTACTGAATTCTCAAAGTACAAAACTTATAAGGTAAACACCGTAACAAAACTACAATTTGTACTTTACTCAGCTTGAATAACGAAGCGACGATAGGACGTTAAAAAGACATCATCACGTTTCTACAAGAGGAACAACTCACTCTTCCAGCCAACACATACTCCGGATAAATAGCGAAGGTATCACGTTTAACGGGCAATGCGTTTTAAACCGTGTCGCGTAATTTTAACCGTAGGCTCGGCTGCTAAGTGAACCCAAACGATATACAACCAGTATTATCATATCCGCAAAAAAGTAGACGCGCAGCTCACGTCAAAGCACGATTGTTCGAGAAAATATCTCCATTATTTACCGGACGTGCACGCAACCACTGCGATAAATTGCATCTTAAATGCCCCTGACGCACTCTCCGTGTCTAAAATCAGCGGCGAGAGCGGTAAAGTATAAACTTAGAATTTCTCTTCATCTTTCTTTTGCGTTTCTTGCACGTTGCTCTCTTTGCGCAATACGCCGTGGTATACACCTGCATGCTGATACTAATATGAGAGACTACACCTCGGCATTGTGCTCGGCAAGCGAGGGGTGAAAAAGCGCTACAGGCCGGTTTGAAAAATCACTCGGGGAATCGAAAAGCAAGCGCGTTGACTACGCGTGGACCATATCTTAATCCCACGAGCACAAGAGAGAAACAGAGAGAGAGAGAGATGCACAAGTGTGCGCAAGCGTACGCCAGAAGAGCTGCGTCTTCGAGGGCTAATGGATATAGGCGAAGACGGATAGAGAGAGACAGAGGGAGGAGGGGGGGGGAGAAGCGCGAGAGGAGATGTGGCGCTTCGTCTTCGTCGTCGTCGCCGAAAATAGAAACTCGCGCGAATGAGCGGCCGACGGACCGATCCGTTCTAATAAATATTGTGTCAACATAAATAAGCGCTCGTGAGCGCGCGTGTGCATGTATGCGGGCTCTCCCTCTCTCTCTCTCTCTCTCTCTCTCTCTCTCTCTCTCTCTCTTTTGCACTTGCGCTAGAGAGAAGTGGCATATGGCACGGCAGAGAGAGAGAGAGAGAAAGAGAGAGAGAGACAGTCGCTTAGTGTGTCGTCCGGATGATGGACGCTTGATGTACAGAAGGGCAGGTGCGTCGCTTCTGTTTGCTGCTGCGCTACGACACACACACACATACACACAGTGTGCATCGTCTCGCGGCGCGCTCTGCCTTCTACTTTTCTGTCTTGTTACTAGGTGATTCACGGTTCGAGGGCTCTTTAAAACTTGTTTTCTGACTTTTATTTTTAGTTTTTTCGTTCCTAAAGAATTATCCTTTTTTTTAAAAGTTAATAACACTTTTTGTAGTTAACTGTTGGGTATTCTGTCAACAAAATTTTTTGAATATTTTAAGAAACACGTTTACTTTAAAACATGTAAACTTCTCAAATCTACAATTAAAGATAATTGATACTTTGAAATAATTACCTATTTACAATTCGCCAATTAATTAAAAAAAAAAAGTTAAAGAGGACGCATTAAAAAAAATGAAAATATTATACTAAAAAAGTCCCAATATTAATCCACCGGGGGCAATTAATTAGCGATTCGCCCTTACCTCGAGAAAGAGAGAGAAAGAGAGAGAGAGAGAGAGAGAGAGAGAGAGAGAGAGAGAGAAAGCGACACTATGTAGACCAGCGTCCGTAGGTGCGGCTGCAAAGTTCCGAAACCACATTAAAAATTCCCTCGCGAGCGATAGTCAAAAGGCCCGGGCAAAAGCGCACCGCAAATTTCCGAGGTTCGTTTGCCCCATGCGCTCGTTGTCGCTCACGCTTAAAGCGCTTCATTATTAATTGGCCCCTGTAATCGCGCCTTTCCCCGTAAGCTCGCCCTAAGAAATTCACGAGAGCTCTAGGGCAAAGGGCGAGCTATCAAGGCGCCACCGCTGGAGCGACGTCCGACGCGCGAAATCCGTCGGAGCGACGTTTAAAGGGATATGAAGAAGCCGCGACGCAGCGCGCGAAATGGTTTAAATCAACGGGTTTTGGAGTCGCGAGGAAAAAGGGGACATATAAGAGATCAACGGTATTAAGTGCAGTATTTTAGGAGGAACTCTACCTTACTTTCTGTTTTCTATACGTATTTCAGGAAGAAAAATGTTGTAGTAAAAATTGCCATGTCTAATTGTAAGTGTGGAACATACTCGAAATATCCCAAAAATTGTCATAAGTCATGATAAAAATTTCCATAAACTTATGGCCATAAACTTGCTATAAACTTATGGCAATTTTTTTTTTTATTTCGATTATGTCCCACACTTATAATCAGACATGGCAATTTTTACTACAACATTTTTCTCTGTGATATGGAAATTCTTATTTTTATTTATGAATAATTTGGCACATTATGAATGCTCATTTATTACTTTCTGCTTCATCACTATCTGCATTAGAACTTGAATTTTTCTTTCCTGGTGACAAGGTATCGAATCTATTTCTTATTACTGTTGGTTTATTGAGCCAGTAATCTAAGAGTTTCGGTT
>JAYJLV010000032.1:1937184-1971009 GCA_036873485.1 Torymus texanus | reverse complement strand
TATATATATAGATATACACACACACACACACACACACACACACACACACACACACACACACACACACACACACACACGTAACAGCGTTATGTAAGGGAACATATAGAGGTAGCTTTCTTCTCTCCTGATGTGTCTTAGCTTATCGAAAAGCAAATTGAATAAACGAATCAATCAATTGTCTCGACCGGCAAGTCCCCTTTTTAGAATCGCGCTCTCAGACACGGCGACGCGTGATAAGGGTGAACGCGCCTTGCGGCCTGCCGGAGACGTGCGAAAAGCCCTCGACAAGCTGGACGTGACTCTAAAGGGGTTCTCTCTCTTACTCGTTCGTCCAATGCGACGCGAGACGCGCAACGCGACGCGAGCGAGTATTTTCGATATTGAGGAAATTGCCTTATAACCTTTGCCCCTGACGGCCGCATAATAAGGAGGCGAACGAAGAGGAGTGGCGATACGCTGGATGCGTCTTAATTATTATTGATGCTTGAGTTAAGGTTATTATTGGCTCGGTTACGGTAGCATTGTGTATATCTTGATTATCCTAGATTTTGCTCTATATGTTTATTGATTTTCAGACGTTCATATTCACTTAATTATGTGAAATTTATATCTATTGGAGAATACTATTATATTTCTCCTATATAAGTTACAAACGTATTTACATTATACACACTTGTACATATTTTGTGTATACACGTAGTCAGTTATTACGTCTTTTTGACGACTCATTTCCGATGAAACTCATTTAATTACTCGCTCCCCTTTTCTCTTTCTTATGCCTCCTATCGCGCCTGCCGCGTAAAAGAAATTTCTTTACCATAGCTGCTGCACGGGCCGCAAGCCTGTAAAGCATAGAACTTTAGACACTATTCATCTGATCATAATTAAATTAAATGCTTTGTCACGAAAATATGCCCTCATTTTTCCTATGAAAAATCCTGGTCCGCGTATTTTTCTACAAAATGATCTTTCCTTTACGTCAACAAACCATTAGTACGACTGTCTACAGTGATATTAATGAAACATTGTTTTTAACCCTTTGACTCCTAGTGCTACTCTCATTTAACATGATATTAAAAACTGTTTCTTTCTTGTTAAAAAAACCAAAAAAAGACAGAAAAAACAAAAGAAAACAAAAAAAAAACAAAAAAACTTTTTGTTGTCTTTTCTTAGTTACGATATTTTAGATACAATAAGAGTGAAAAAAACAATTTTGTATTAATGTTTATTGTTCGGTCCTGAAAGGGTTAAAAATTTAATTACATAACTTTACGTTTAATTTTTTCAAGAAACAGATAACCTTGATATTATCAATTACTGTTCATATGTCAACAATAAAATGTAATAACGATTATGCATATAGAATAAAACACAGAAGATGCTAACCCCGTCGAAGAAAAGAACGAGCCGACCTATTCAAGCCACAAGGAATGAAGAAAAAAATCAAGCATCCTAAAGAAAGCCCGTTCTTGTCGATATTCCGAAATCCATCAGACGGCCGCTCACCGACGGGAGGGGGGTTGATAATTAGGGGAAATTATTCGACTTGTCGGGATCGAAGCGCCTTCCTCTCGTCGGGACAAAGACGTGTCGTCGTCGTCGTCGTCGGGGGTGGCGAGCGGTAGCAGCAGCACCCCGAAGGCGCGCGCGCGCGGCAGTAAGAGACGGAAGGAGAGAGAGAGAGAGAGAGAGAGAGAGAGTACGCGCACAGGAGAGACGCCAGTGGCGGCAAGGAGAAGGAGGTGGAGGAGTAGGAAAGGAGAAGGGGAGTCTTGGCGACAGCCGTCAATCGATTGTCAAGCGGGTCAACCGACCAACCTAACCTCAAGTCCGACGACGCCGCCGCCGCCACCCCCCTGCGAGGCGCGAGAAGCGGTTTCCTGTGCGCCAACCGGCTGTGCCTGGGCGGGTGGCTACTGTATACACCGTTAAGAATTTTTCCGTATCGATTTGCCCGATCACTTTTTACTTTGATTGATGGATATTGATTTCTAGGACTTCGAGGACATTCTTAACGAATTGCTGCGATATTCTGTGCCGTAGGTTTTATGAAAGCTTCCAGATAATAGCAAGAAAAATTGTACAAAAGGGTGAATGCAATCGACTTGGGATTTTAAATGTGAAAAAATGTAATTTTACATTTAGTCCTTTTTTTTTATTAAATAAATACATATCAAGCATAAATGGATATGTATTGTTACAAGCAGTTTTTAAATTATAAGAACGTCCCGTGACGATATATAGAGGCTGAGCGGTTTTTCTCTACTAAACGAGTGATAAATAAAACATCGTTGTACACTTGATGGAAATTTTTCTCTTGCGTAATTCATGACAACACGTGGTAATAAAGTCATCTTTTTCACATTTCAGAAATGTATGGTTTAAAATAATTTCTTTTTTTTTTTTTTTTTTAATTCATTTCTTTGAAACAAGAGGGAGAATAAAGAAGATGTCGCGAAGGGCGAAGCGGTTCAATCATCCCAGTCGTGAAAAAGAGAGGAAATGATCCTCAAAAAGAACAAGATAATTAATAATTTTCCTCGAACAAGCCAAGAGAGGTCTGGGCAAGCCCCGAGGGTTAATTTAATCGAGCAATCCAAAGCTCCGCGTCTCCCTTCACCTCGGGGGGGTGGAGAAGCAGTGCGAGAAAGACCGAGAGAAAAAGAGAGAGAGAGAGAGAGAGAGAGAGAGAGAAGCCTGCGTCGCCAAAGCGTTTTTCTTTGAGGACGACGACGACGACGACGACTCGAATACACTTTTTTCGCGCCCCGTGTCTCCCTCACTACTTTTTTACGGCGGCTTCACGCATACTCATCGCCAATGATACGCACGACGAGCGAGAAAATGAATAATGGCAAAAACGTCAGTAATGTAGTTGAGACTGAATAATTAGCTGGCGAGTGACGTAACTTGTATTGTAAACATGCATGGCTGATCGATTGCCTGTTTAAATGATTCGAGTGAGATAATTAGCTCCGCGGAATAATTTAACGAAAATTCGAGCGCATATTAGTGCAGTTATGATGTAATACAATACAGCTATACGAAATATATATACAATTCACGTATAGACAATTTGCATAGTTTGAATTTTAGCAATTTGACGATCTATATATATGAGGGATCACAAGAGCAATCGTTATATCTATATTACATAATGATTAAACGCTGCAGAAATTTTAACATGTAAATTTGGAGAATTGAGAAGTAACTAGTCATTTTATACAACAGTACATTATATACCAGAAAGAGAGTTTCAGCTCAGAATAATAATCTACTATATAGTAGCAAGCCTGGCATTACCTAACCTATTCTTCTCCGCGACTGCAGCTAAATTTCGGACTCTCCATCGGTGAGAGAAAAAGCTGTACGCACTTCTCCACTGCAAGAGGACGCGCACGGCCTTCCGGAGGACTTTATAATTTGAGGACGCGCCATATAATGATCTTCCCTCTCCATCTATATCCTTCGCGCATCCGAGCGGCATATTTCGCTTCGTGGAAGTCCGTCTGAGATCATAAAGCCGCGCACGGACCTATCATTAAGGCCACTGCGCTTCAATCACCGGCACATCACTCGGATGCGACGACAACGACGACGAGGAGGAGGAGGACGACGAATTTCGGTTGCCGCTGCTGCTGCTGCTGCTGCTGTTCCTGTGCTGCTTGATTAGCGGAGGGCTGTCGAGAGAGAGAGAGAGAGAGGGGCCTTATTAAAACAGAATTTGGCCCCTTCTTTCTTTCCCTTTGGGCCTCGTTTATTGCTTCGCTATTACTAGTTTTTGCTCGCGTTCGTGCTTCTTCGACCGAGTTTTTCTGCGGATGGACCGCCCGCCGAGTTCTTTTGCTCGCGTTATGTACGAGTTGGTAATAACGAGGCCTGGCGTCACTCTGTGTATTCAGTTTAACGACTCGCGTAACGATTTAATAGATTTTATATAGTACTTGTGGTAATCAGTCGTTACCTTTTACCTTTCAGAATTGAAGACGTTATGCTTAATGAATAATTCAGATTTGACAGTGCTATTATCATTTTTATTATTTCGAGGAAACAAACACTCAAAATACAAGATCCTTTGTCCGACTTTAAAAGTGCACGGTTGTCAATTCAAATCACGGTGAAAAATTCAGGACGACTGAACAGAATATATCGAAGTAATAGAAATTATACGATAACAATTTGTTATATATCATTTGTAGTAAATATTGGGCATGTACTTTCCTCGTTCAAAAGAAATGAAGCGATTAATTGACAATAAAGTTTTCCTTGATAAGTGAACTGAATGCACTACTACCCGAGCTAAATATCTCCTGTACTGAAATAATTCGGAAACACCACCCCGACGTCCATCTCCACAGTGTTTTCTTGCTGGGCAACGACTATATACAACCTCGATGCGAGTCTTCCCTTGCGACGTCTCGCGCAGATGTCCACCTTGCCTTCCCCGATATGTGCGTGTGTGTGTGTATATATATATATATATATATATATACACACACCTATGTATAGATGCAGAGCCTCGGATCGGAGCGGACAAGCAGCCCGTTGGCCTCGCGGTGACTTCGCGACATTGATCTGTCGACGCGGAGACATCCAGACAGTGCGCAGTGCCTGGCGCGACTTCTCGCGACGAAATGTGAAATTTTTCCTTCGTCAATTCTTTCAAAATATATATATATATTTTTTTAGCTCCTTAACATTTTTATCGCTATACTTGCCAGAAAATGTTTTTTACAATTTTTACTTTTCCGGATTATAGCTGTATTTATCCTCTCGTATACATTTATATATAAGAGTTCATATTTTGAACAACGTTGTTTGTGTCATATTTGAAAGTCAGTAAACAAACAGAAGGCGTCATTATCACAGTAGCATTGTTTGCTCAAAGCGAAGAAACAGCGGCACCGAAATAACTGCACATTTACCCTCATCTCTGTCGCTTATCGACATCGATCCTAATGTCCGCAAACAACGTATTTACATGCGCCTCTCTCTCTCTCTCTCTATCTCTCTCTCTCTCTCTCTCCCTCTCTCTCTCTCTCTCTCTCTCTCTTCCAGTTCTGCGACGGCTGGAGAAATCCCACGTGGAATCCTATATACACACTCGCACGATCCAGACACGAGACTCGCACGCCTATTGAGATTCCATCGAAGTCAAAGACGGGAATAACGGCTACTCCCTCTCGGCTATCTCTTCCGCGAATATCCGCTAAACAGCGTCGAATTAGAGAGAGAGAGATAGAAAAGAGTCTTGCTGATCGACAGGGCTGGGCAATATGCGTCATGCTTGGACCCGTCGGGACTGACATCTATACGTATATATACGTGTACGAGAGAAAGAGAGGAAGGACGAAATGAACGGAACGCGAACGAGAACGAACGACACGCTTCATTGCATATTCAGCGGTGCTGTGAGGGCTACAACTGCGGTGCGGTGTGGCATATATAGAACGAGACTACGAGACACGAGGATTTCGTCGCGGACTATGGGCGTTCTTTCTAAGCTCGAGGAAAAGGAGATAGAAGAAGAGATGCTTGTAAGTCAAGTGAGCGAGGAATTTGTATGAAATACTGACAAAAAATAAACCACTTCATTAATTTTAGGTAAGTTCTATAATTTTATAAACATGATGTAAAACAACTGCATACACGTGCATATACATATATATGACAATCTTCATTATTATAATAATAAACGTCAGTCATAAACTGAGATTGTCTTCCCAATCAAATTGAAAAAACTGAACCGGAGCAGTTAAAAACGCGCCAGTGCGCAAGTAATTTTCACGAGTCTCACAATTTTCACGAATTCCCGGTTCCATTCTCTCTCCCTCTTTCTCAACTCTCGTAGCAACCAACCTCCTGAATATCCAGAGCAGTGGTTTATTGGTTTCCACGTGGTTTCCTGACGTCGCCCGACGCGCGGGAGTATCCAGCTAGCACTGAAGCATCCCTCAGCCGTCCACGGGAGCCGCAAAAAGAAAGAGGAGAGGGTAAACGACGACGACGACGACGACTGCCGAGTTATTCGCGCGCACACGCGAACGCCCCAAGAATTTCGTCTCGCATCGTGTAAGCTACTCTCGGTGGCAGGACCATCAGAGAGCTCCGACTGCTATATCCTTTTCTTTTTTCTCTCGTCCCCTCGGGTCTCTCCTTCGGTCGGCCCGTGCGACACGCCTGTCGTCTTTTATATCTAGCGCCAAGCCATAAGCGCTGCCGCATTATCACGAGGGTACGGAGCTGAGGAATTTTCCGGCATGTAAGCGTGGATGGACGAACGTTATTGGGTCATTTGTCGCGACGCTGAGGTTTATAGATGAACTTTCTGCTTTCATTTCACTTTCGGATGAGTTTTCGGGACCTGTTTGTAATCGATAGTTTTTGTTTGACTGTTTTTGTTTCAGTTATTATACGTTTATTGTTTCTATAATGAATAATTAATAGTAAAAGAATTATTGCATTCGAATTAAATGCTCGATTACGATCCTGTCTAAACGCACACGGGGGATTCGGATTTCATCGATACGTATAGAGGGATATATCAGTATAGGTTGACATGGCCTGGACCGGCAGCATTTTCTCTATCCTGAAAAGACCAGGACGAAGCGAGATAGAGAAGGAGACGGAGGGAGTGGGAAGAGAAGGAGAGGCGGGAGTGGCAGCGGTAGCGAGTATACTAAAGCATGATTTCCGGACAGCTTCCGAGTGATATCTAACGAAGACTCGAAAGGTCGAATGACCGTCGCCGGTGCAGAATTGCGCCGGATCCGCATAGTGACTTCGGACGCTGCAAGAGAAAGAGAGAGAGGGAGAGAGAGAGAGAGAGAGAGAGAGAGAGAAAATCGTGCCGGAGGCGGTGAGGAGGTCGGGGGAAGGTTTCGTTATATACGGGACAACGAGTGCACAACGAGCAGGGCCGGAGTGTGCACACGTACACGTGCACGCGGAGAAAGTGTACGTAGCAGCAGAGAGAGAGAGAGAGAGAGAGAGAGAGAGAGAGAGAGGGTGGAGGGAGAGAGAAGGGGAGAGCCAGCGGAGAAAGTCTAAAGTGCGAGGAGAAGCGGGGCAGGGTAGAGAAGGACGCCGTTTCATCTGTCACCTGCAGACGTCGCCTTCCTTTCCGTCATCGTCCCTCTCTCGCCCCCACCCTCCTCCCTTCCCTCCCACCTCTTTGATAATAACAACAATGGAAGCAGTCCTGGCTAGCGTTCGGTCCGCTCGCTCGCTCGCGCGCACGTCGTGGCATGTGAAGTTGAGGGAGCGGCACAGAAGCCGAGAGCTAGCTAGCAAGCGAGAGAGAGAGAGAGAGAGAGAGAGAGAGAGAAGGACGCTGGGATCTGGACGAGAGAGAGAGAGAGAGAGAGAGAGAAAGCGAACGGGTCACAAGACGGCCGTGTCACGTCCGCAGCGGAGCTGCTGCCCACCCCCGACAGGTCGCCCCCGCGCGCGCACCCGCTTGTCAAGTCGCCGCGCCTTCTCCTCCCGCTGCTACTGCTGCTTTTCCTCCCTTGCACACAGCGCAATAGCATGCGCTATATACACACCCACGCACCCCCACAACTATACGCTGCAACCTCTCTCTTTCTCTCTCTATCTTCATCTCTGGACGACGCGAGCTTTATCCCTTTCTCTCCTCGTTTTCGCGGCGGCGTCCATCCGTCCATCCACCCGTCCGTCCGTTGTCGTCGTCGTCTCTGCCGGCCCTTATTACACGTCGCACAGCTCAACTTCATCAGAGGCTGACCCCGCCGCAGTGTAGGTGTACGCCAGTACAAAGGCATTAACATGCGTAACCCTTTCGCTTAGCGTCCTCTACTCCCTCCCGACCGCCTCTTTTCCCCATGTGCGCTGTGTGACGAGTTCAAGGTATTCGCGACGCTCCGACTCGGTGAAATGTTCGCACGAGCACGTAAGAGAAAGAGAGAGAGCTTTATACGCGACGACGACGACGACGATGTGTGTGGCAGCGACGGCGTCGCTCTAATTTGAGCATTTGGACGCTTTAATGTGGAAGGATGGTGACAGCCGTCCCGAAAAGACGGAAAATCTGCGTGCTTTTGTTCACCTCGACGCCTGATGAGTTTACGTAAAAGTAACTTTTTTTTTTTTTCGTAATTGCTATAGATTCTGTATAAACGCATAATAAGAGCATTAATCTTGACCTATTGGTCTTGGTTTATAATTTAATCGTATACTTTGTGTTATACATACGAGCGTGAAATTGAGTTTTAAGATAGAGTGATAATCATGAAAGACCATTTAATGATCGCAAAACGAGGCTTGAAAAGTCTATTTTTTGACGTGTGAACTGAGAAGAAATAATAAAATAAAAATGCAGTAACTCGATTTATAAAATAAATTGAATAAAATATCAGATGACGAATAATTAGTTTAATCTGGCACACTAAGTAAAGTTAATTAAGAAAAGCAAAAAATCCAAAATTAAACGTTCAATAAATCTTAACTAATTTAAAATTTATCAATTTTATAGCCCAACATTTTGAAAGATCTTTAAATAGTATTAAAAGAAATAACCGTATGTTTTTGTTATGAAAGAAGTCGTTGTGAAAAAACCTGAAATATTTACTCATTATTAAAATTAACTTCATTTGTCCATAAAGTTCATCGTCAGATACGACCTCAAATAGGTAAACACACGCATAAAATATGCAGAAGAATTTGCGAGAATCCGCAACGATAAATCAGAGGCTGAAAAAAACTTTCCCATTCGCGTTGAAAAAAGAGAACTTCAATATGGATGTAACATTCCGAGTGGAGTCGTCAACTCAAATTTAAACTGGTTAAATGTCTACTGAGTGAAAGTATTTGAGGAATTTAATACTGAAAATGTATATGTATTTAAATGAAAGACGCGTTTTAATATGATTTTTAATCAAGCATGAATTATTTTTCGTGATTCATTACATTGCATTAAATTTTAACGTTTTATTAACATTGTAAAAAATGAAAATGAAAAAAAACAATTATAATAATAAAGCAAATTATAAACATTCGATTTTCATTTCCAATATCCTTAAAAATGTCATCCTTCCCAACAGCGAGTAGACCCGCTCTCTATATCCCCTTAAACACAAATCGGTCGGAAAACGAATTTCTCTGTGCTCGCACATAGAGCAGACACTCGACTGCAACGCATCCACTTTTTCGACACCCCCCTCCCTCCGTATATACAATCGTATTCATATGTGTTCTTCCCTCCCGCTCGAACGCAGATTTCCAGCTGACCCGAAACACCGTTCCCCAAGCCCATTTAATCGTTCGTAATTCCATTCGATTTAATTACCAAGAGCCGCTCGCTTTCTCTCTCTCTCTCTCTCTCTCTCGTGAAACCTTTTAAAAAGTCCATGGCAACAGTGACTCACGTAAAAACGCGGCGGCGGCGGCGGCGCCAGCAGCTAATAATCGCTGGCACGCGCTCGCGCACGTGCGGTAATGCGCCGAAAATGATGCGCCGCCGGCCGGAGCCGCATAAATAAACGTGGCCATTTTCATCGGCTGACTTTTATCGGCTTTTTTGTTTTTATTAACTCACGCGTCGCTGCTCGCGCGTACGCCCCGGCACGTGGCCGATCCACAGCAGCGCTCGCTCGAGCCACGGCTAATTAAGCGATGTACTCGTAATATTGAGGCTGCTCGGCATTGCGCTTCTCTCTCTTTCTCTCTGTATACGTGTGTATTTTTGTTGCTTACCTGAAACAGAAATTACGAGAAAAATTCGTTAGGTCTGTGAATAATTTCAATGGTTATTGTGCGAGAGCGCGCGCATCGTGCAATCGCCGTGCTTAAATAATGCCTGCATGTGAGTTGTATTTATAAGGGGAAAATTTTCTATTAAATGCTTTGTATTTTATTTTACGATTAATTCGAAAGAATAGAAATCGTTTTAAATGAAAAATACCACGAATTTATTCATTTTATTTATTCTTTATATGAAAATGATAATATAATATATAGATATTAATAAATTAAACTACTTAATCTTACAAAAGAGACGGCAACAAACATGTATGCATCATATAATATAATACATTGAGATAATTTTCATGATTAGCTACTACATTTAATAAGAATCGTGCAATGATAACATCAATATTATATTGTAATGAGTAAATATAAGTATAATAAACACGTTATATTTTAACGAATAATATCCAATAAATCCATTAAATAAACTCGGGTTCTCATTGAACATTAATAAAAACGGAGAAAATATTAAATAATCATTTTTTATTATAATCATATTCCGTTTTATACTTTTATATATACGCATCGCTGCAAGCGGAAAAAATTCGACAACAATAAAACCAAATGCATTTCAACACGGCACGTACAAATCGCCGGGTGAAAAAACCATCGAATTCACGTGCGCTCGCATGCGTCAAACTTATTAACATAAAATTTTTCGACGACTGCACACAGCAACGGCAGTAGCAGCAACAGCCACGACGTGTGCGCACGTTTAAACAAAAATGGCAAACCAAATTTCGCGGGCTGGTAACGAAGAAAGAATAACAAAAGCGAGGGAGAAAGAGCGAAACAAACAATGCCTCGACTGCATTGTGCGCACGGGCAAGTCATTCGGCCAATGATAATTAACTCGCGCATGCGGGGACCAAGCGAATGAATTCACCGAACGAATACGAAATGCCGCCGCGGTGGCGGCGGAGCGATGATCGTCATTTCGGTCGATCAAAAGCGCCCACCAATATAAAATGGAAATAATTCGATATAAAACCGAGGGACTCGCTCGCACGGTTCTCTCTCTCTCTCTCTCTCTCTCTCTCTCTCTCTCTCACTCGTACGCGCGCGCTCGTACTTTACGTGTATATAAACGCGTGGGAGAGGGACGAAATGACGGAATAAAAGTGCATTAAAGAGAGGGAATATTCGTTGCGTAATGATGCGCCGTTAGTTATTTCCCGCATGCAGTCTCACGTACGGGTGCTCGCACACATACATGCATATAGACGGTGGCGCCCGCTTGATTTTTTCACCCGAAAGGTAATCCAATCGAGTACGATGATTGAATTATTAATTGAATGACGCGCGCGGGCGCATGTGGCTCTGGGGTCACAAGCGCGAGCGATTCTCGTTTCCCCTCTCTCTACTTCTGTCTCATTCGCTCTTGCTCTGTCACGTATATACAGACAGTGTGTGTGTGTGTGTGTATCTCTTTGCCAGCGGCGAAAAGCCTTTTGCTGTGCGTGTATATGTATATACGGCCAACGCGTACACGTATTTGCTACTTTTTTCGACAGTTTTTCTTCGCCTCGCATTATTTTGTTGTATACACATACTGTTGTCGTCAAATTAAGCGGCTGACGATTTCCTTTGTGAGAGTGAGATACCGCCGCTCTTGCATTTGCATTGTTTTTTCGGTTATCACGCATTATATCGAGTCTTTTACTTTTTCCATTGTCACCCGAGTACTGGAAACAAATTGTCATAATTAAATTATACGCGCGTGTATTTTTATCACGTAAAATTTAAGGTTTTTATCTGCCCGTCAGTTATTATAATGGGCTGCCGCAAGGGCTCAATTTGCAATTTTTAAACGGCGTTAACCGCACATTCGATCAGATTGAATTTTTTTTTAATAAAACGAGCTTTAAAGGTTCTGCTTTCAATATTTAACTATTTATTTACCCATTATTTCAGGATATAGGTCATTTTTTCTGCTAATACTTGTTCAAATGACTTGCATTTATACTTGAAAATTAATAATTTGTTTAGGAAGTACAGCGGCACTAAATGCTGTTTAATTATTAGTCAGTAACAGAAAAAGCATGCCTTATTGACTTTTTCTTACTATAATCGTTTAAAAATTAGTAAAATATAATTTATAAAAAAATCAAAATGTTTTGAACATTAAGTTAATTAATCTGTATACACACATTATGTAATAATATTATTATACTTATTGTAATATACACATGTATACACTATAAATATGGTATTAATGGATTACCGCGAAAAACCGTAATTGAAAATTACAAGTTAACGCATTATATGACAATTTTCGGGTATTTATATTTGTTTATCAATTCAATCGATTCCACATATATAAACTTGCGCATCATACACGTACCTGTGCATATGCAGTTTTATATATATATATATATATATATCACTTTAACGACGAACAAAAAGAAATGTCCCGCGACATTTTTGCCGCCACCACTACCGCTCCGTAATAAATCATCAGCAGCAGCTGTTAAACAAGTTTGCGTGAAACAGGCAAAAAAGGAGTGAGGGAGAATGAGACGAGCGGATAAACGCAAAGGTACAAGGAAAAATATTTGGAGAGAGAGAAAAAGAAGATAGAATGAAGCTTTGACTCGGCAGCTCGTCACAGGCCACGAATGATTCTGTCCTCGGAAATTTGATCGACACCGGACAAACTAGTTGACGCCAGACGACGACGTCTCGCTCAGATTCCCAAACAGTTTATTTTTATGTGTCGTGAGTAGGCGCGTAAATTTTATCGAAATGCACTTTGCATGCAAAATTTTATGACTCTGGATTATTTAGGTATATCGACTATCTGACTGTAAAATATTTTTTGTCGATTTTCTTAGTTTCAGATATTTATAACAACACGATGGTTCTTTTTTTTTAAATTAAAATACATCCTAAAGTATAAAAACACAATAGCTATACATTTTGTTGAGGTGTGAACAGCACGAGGAACTTCGTTAAAGCGAGAAAGATATCAGGAGAAAGAGAGATGAAGAGAAAGAGAAGTAGAAACCAAAGGGTATACGAGAGAGAGAGAGGGTAGGAACGATATGGCGCGCTCTATCGAAGTAGATCCGAGTGCCTCGATGAAGTCGGACGTGAGGAGGGGGGAGTGGGGGCTACGGCGGCCAGAATAACTCGAAAAGTGTCAGAACGATAATCTGACGCCAGCAACGTGATGGACAGAACAGACAGTCCACTCGGCTCCTTCCATCCTGCTTATCCTCTCCTCACTCCTTCTCTCTCTCTTGCTCTTCCTCTTTCTCTTTCTGTCTCTCTCTCTCTCTCTCTCTCCTTTTCTTTCTTTCAATCAATCCACCTCCTTCTCGCTCGCTCGCGCTCTTGCACACACACACACACACACACGTATCAATTTCTTTACCGTGTCCGTATAAGAACGTATGTGAGCTGTACATTCGTGAGTGTGTGTCGCTCCGTTTTGCTCGTTCCTTTTTTATTTCTCGCGAGTGTGTATCTGTCTCTGTCTCTGATTGGACTCCCTCGCTTTACTCGCCTCTTATACGTCCATCACCCTTGCGTCTCCTCTCTCTTTCTCGCTTCCTCTCCTTCGACGCCGCTCGTATTCCACGGCGCTGAGCATCGACCTCGTCGGGCGTGCGCGCGCGAACGAGGGAGACGGGAGCCTCCCGAAGGCCGAGTAGCCTCCGTCGGAAATATTATTTTTCTATCGAGAGTGTGAGGATGTATATATACATATATATATATACGTGTAGGTGTCTTTTGTTACGTCGGTCAACTGCACATTTTTTTTTTTCAACCACCACCTTTTTGCTTCGTTTCATTGATTTATGCGTTATCTCATATCACCGTATATGTCTTCTATTATTCCCTCTTAATACATCAACACTTTGATATAAGAGGCTTGAAATTAAAATGTTATCGATAACTTTTTATCTCAAAATTGCAGTGTATATCAAGAATTCGATACCATTTTCATTGATTAAAACGACTTATTACCGTAAAAAGCTTTTTAACTCATCCGAAAATGTAATGAACCAAAAATGTATATATATTTCTACACGCCATGCTGTTGCTCGTCTAAATGTAAGCCCTGGTACATAACACGTCTCGATCACTTTTCGTAGTACATATAACGTATACTACATACATACACACACAAAACGACGTGCGGTTACGAGTCCCGAAAAGAAAAATGAGAACGCGAAGGTCCTCGCTCACGTGTTCTTCTGTCCCTCTCTGATGCCACAACCGAACAAAAATATGCCCGTGTGTGTGCGCGCGCGTCGCCTCGAATTTCCGAATCTCCGCGTTGTCGCATCGTATATGACGGGCCACGGCTTGACGAGTGGTAGGCAGGCAGGCAGGCAGGCGTGCCGTGGAGAACCGGTGGGCGCATCAAAGTCGCGCGGCTGAATCGAGGCCGTGCCGCCGCTGTTGCTGCTGCACTACCAAGGTATATTAATTGCGACGTAGCGAGTGCTGTCTCAGGGCATCCGAGCAACGCGCGGAAAAAAGGACCTGCAAGAGAGAGATGGAGGGAGAATATATAGTCAGCAGCAGCGCGAGAAAAGTGCCGGAAGGCCGATGCGCCGACGCTGCTGCTGCTGCTATACTCGTCTCCCGCCTTCTCCACTCACTTGTATCTTAAACCCACATCGCGCGCGCTCGCGTTTCTATATAGTATCATGTATATACATAAACTGTATATATGTGTGTATGTAAATACAGTTTTGCATAAGCTGTAATTTTGTAAATTGAGCGAGTAAAACATTCTTTTTACCTACTCATTTTCATATATAATTTTCAAGTTATATTTAAACATGTAGGAAAGCTTATATTAATTTGTATAGTTGTAAAATTTAAAAAAAATTTGATTTACAACACCAAATCACGCGAGTTGCATCCATGAAACTACACCTGTACGTGCAAGAACCGTATACATCCACCTGTGCTACGAGTTTCGAGTTCAAAGACTAAAGGCGCGCGATAGAGATAGAGCGGTAAGTATCTCGTGCATTCATGAAAGCAGCCGTAAAGCCCCTCTTTCGTCTATATACACACATACACACACACACACACACACACACACACATCCATCGCCGCGGTCCTTTGCCATATATATATATATACGTACTTGCACTCGGCGTGAGCGATGGCGGACCTTTTGGCCGGACACATCGGTAAATAACGAGCCGCGGTGGTGGCGGGGAGAAAGAGAGAGAAAAATTCGCGAGCGCCCGCCGCGGCATAAAAGGAGAGCCCCCGTGGAAAGGGTCAAAAGAGGGAGAGAGATAGCGTATAGGGAGTGTAAAAAGGAGACGCGCGAGAGAAAGAGAGAGGGAGAGAGGAAGAAAGGCAGCAACAGCAGCGACCACTTGATCACGAAGAAGCGGCACTCGCGTGTCCGCCGCTCGCGCGTGCGAGATTTATGCGAGGACGAGTGATAAGGAATAATACAGTCCTCCTCCACCTGCCAGCGGGCGTCCCTTACACACGCGTGAGTGCAGGCTTGCCGCTTTTTTGCCCTGAACACCATCCCTTCTCTCTCTCTCGCTCTCTTTGTTCCTCTATCTCGAGAGATTGGACAAGGTCATTTTTTCTTTATCCCATTCAAATTTTTTCGCGCTGCGCGACTTGTCTCCCGCGCCTTTTCAATGTATCCCTTCTTAATTTAATTTACGAGGGGCTGGCTTATCACAGAGGACTCGCCAAATTACACGTAATACGGCTTTCAGATGAAAATAACGTTTCACTTTTGGAAATACACGATCATAAGAAACATTTGAGCCATTAAAATAATTTACTTTTATAACTTTTTAATTATCGTATTGTACATGTATATGAATGAACCAAAACATCACTTGCAATTAAATTGTCTATTATCGTAATAATGTCATTTTATTATTCGGATTTGATGCCTCGTAGTAAACATAAAATTAGTTTATCTAAAAAATTTAAATAATATTTGTTTCTGGAATTATTCTTAAAACAGGTGCAGTTATAGTATTTTTTCCGGGAATTATTTTGAAAAGATGGAGATATATGGTTATTCTGGGAAAATTTTGAAAAATATGATGCACTTATAGTGTTTTTCTTTGTGCTCATGCGCGGAAATGACTGCACCTTATCAATTTACGTTCTAATTACATGATATAGGACAATTTAAAAGTACGAAAAATTGCATAAAATGGATTTTCAAAAATTTTGTCACTTATATCATTATTCCGGGAAGCCACAGATATATACGTCGAAATTAAATATTTGAATTCCTTTATTTCGTCTATACTTTTACATACGATAAATAATACATTCATATACAGCACTTTCTCGATTGTATTATAGCAATGACGTGAAGATACATGTTTCCAAAAACTTGCGTATTATTGTAGTTAAAAGAATTTCAAACTGGTTTGATATTATATCAATTCGATTCAGGAAATTTAGGACGTTGCATAGTATCTTAATTGCTACTTACAAATACATCGTCATTTTAATTTTCAAATTCGCAATGAAACTCAATTTATGAAATTATATAGTTAAAGTATACAGATTCGTCAGTCGACTTAAAAAAAAAGCTAGTAACACACCGCCCTCGCCGTGGTATGTGAAAGGCATAGAACGCAAATAAATATTAATTGCTCAAAATGCAATTATGCACTCGAAAGGATATCTCAAGACACCGTATAATATATTTCTAAAAATCTTCACGCTTAATCCACGCAGCATTTACTTTCAGGTCATCGCCTCAACTCACGTTCACGCACAGTGTGTCAGTCAGTCAGTCAGTCAGTCACTTGGTGTATACACATTATTACACTCGCACGTGCCCTCCCCTCGTAATGAGAATCTCATTATAAAAAAGAAAGCACACGAAGGGAAAAAAAAATGAATCGCCCACCCAACTGCGCGCCTTCGTCTGTCACTCAATGTCCGTTAAAAAGCAAAGAGACATAGTCGTTTCGCTTCCTCCTTATTTCTTTTCGAGCTCGCGACGACCAGTGCCGCAGTGCGGGAAAAGGCGAGCGCGCGCGAAATTGCCAGCGGCGGCGCGTTTCAAATATTTATACGCCGGCACTGCTGCTTTTTTTCTCCCTCCACTCGCACACTTGATTTTCACGTCGTCGAAGAGAGCCGCACGTAGCTCGTGTATATAGCTTCTCGCGGTGATAGACAGACTGACGCTTCCTGCGCATCGCTATATAGTATGTGCGTGACGCGTAGTTGGTGATAAGCTGCAATACCAAAGTCGTTTGGAACTACGCGACTTTGCTTTGCCTCGTTTACACGAGTTTGCCCTTGCGGAAATCCTCTAACTTCTTGTACAAAAATACTGAAGTTTATGCTTTAATGTTTCAGTTCAGATTTCGTTCAATCATTTTATTGTTCGTATATTATATTTAGAAATACACAGGCATCACATACATTTTTACCATGTAAATTTGTATACCCTTGAAGAAATTGTTAAATCCTATACCTTTCACACGTCTATGAAGTCAAACGAATTACAAGCCTGACAAAATCGCTGAAGTACATCAGCACTTGCCGCGTACGTTTATGACTGGTGTAACCCGAGGCGCAGGATTACTTATTATTGCCTCTTCAAGTGAGATTTTCAAGGAGGTGCGAAAGCTGCAGTAACCTGATACTCACCACGACTTTCTTTTTTCCACAAAACTACGAGGAATGCGAGAGAAATAGACGAATCGGGAGGAGAATGCTTTGTATATACTGCGTGGATGAGAAGTGTAAACTCGCGCGAGAGCGCGCAGACGAAGACAGGCGCGCGTTTAATGGAAATCTGCGAGGTTGGGAATGAGCTTGTTAGGGGGGAAGACTTGTTACGAGGAATGTTGCTGCATTACTCAATTCCAACTGACTGTATGCAGCCTTGATTTCGTACCAGTATTTAGTGTGAAGATAATGCGCAGTATATATGAAAATTTACAATTATTTAATAGCAGTCATTGTAAAATATTATAATATTCTATTAATTATACCAAATGATAAATTTCCATTGATTTAGTTTTATTAATCAAAACTAAATTATGAATTTCAGACGAAAGTAACATTTGTATTTCAGTAAATTCATGTACAATATTGAATTGTGTATTAATCAAAAAGCGAAAATGTTTATTATTAATAGCAAACCAAAATAATAATAAATATTATGTACCGTTAATAATTATTAAACAACATTTTTAAATAATTGATTCATTAAAATAATTGAATATAAGTAGAAAATACAAACAATATATAATATCCAAGGTATATAAATTCTATGAAAAGTAAACTTAAACCTCGGCTCTGCTCGGCCATTAATCACTGACTCGTCAGCAAATCATCTTTTGTAAAGCACACTGCAAAAATAGTTACTCGTAATTTATGCAAATGAGCTTTCTACGAGAATGAAACAAAATAAAAAGATATCCCACTCTCAGACGAAGCATCTGGTCAAAGTCAGGATGGCGTTTAGTTACAGTTTTACGCGGCCTTATAAAACTCTACGTTGGGGCAGAAGGAAATACGGCGAGGAATCCTTTCTCTCGCACTCTGCTAAAAGATCTGAAGAAACGAGAAGGGCAGCCGTCAAGTCTGACTCTCTACGAGACGAGTTGCAGACGTTGAGCCCTGATGCTCGCACTCGCGCAGCTCTGCTGTATATATAGATATACGCACGTTTTTCTGTACTCTCGCGTCCATCTCTCTCTCTCTCTCTCACTTCGTTCTTCCTCTTCGCGCATCCGTCATTTCTCTTTTTTTCGACCTATCTCTCTCTCTCTCTCTCTCTCTCTCTCACTACCTCCTTCGCTCTCTCGCGACTGTTTTGTTTTACGATGTCGGCCAATCATGATTTTTCGCGTGAGATAATGCCTTCTTGTTTGTTGTTAGCTCACGCTCGGTCGCGCAGCTCTTATTACATTATACACTAATTGTCTTGGATGCTAACTCGAATTGATTTGCTAGCTTATTGTTTTAAAGAATGCGGCTAAATTTGATGCCCAGTAATTCTATTATTTTGATGCATATAATTGGGAAAGCGAAGGGAGCGAGTTCATACCTTATCTATCAATCATACGATGTGTTAGTATTTTTCGAACTATAATTGACGTTGTCGCTCAAGTTTGATGGATGGAATGGATCGACTATCATTGTTCTCTCTTAAAAGCTATAACACACTCACACATTGATGTACCTTTATAAATAAAACGTATTATAGAAATAAAATTGACAACTATATTGCATTAAAAACCAGCTTCAATAAAAAAAAAAGAATTCCCTGCCAGCTTTTCTATATACTACCGAAATAACGTATACGTAGAATATGTAAAACAAAAAACGAGAGTATACGAACACAATTTCAATTACGCCAGAATACACGAAATTCATACGTGCTCTTCATTACAAACGTATATTCAAGCCTGAAAAATCCCGGTAAATTTAAAATCCCAAGCTCATAGCAAAACGAAAAAAAAAAAAATGAAAAAAAGCTCCGCACACGGTTAACTAAAGCTCTCCCAACAAAGGTCAACCTCGTCACGCACAAATCTCGCTCTCTCGACAAACAAGGAGCTCCGACGGCAGTAACGACGAGGAGGAGGACGAAAAATATACAACGCGCGCGCGCGCGCGCCCGTGTAAAAAAAGAAAAGTAATCGCGCTGTTCCCCTCCACGTTTTCCACGTAATAACAGTGCGCGCGGGCGCATGCGGCCTAATTACCCGTGCACGCACGCTTTGGGGTATGTGTATATACATACATACATACGCGAGAAGGAAAAAAATATCAAGTACGCGTCGACGTGTCATCGCGCGTGTGTCGCAGCGAGCATCCCAAAACACTCGTATTCCTCCCAATTCGGTCGGGCCGCGTGGGCTTTTTTTTCGTCACCGAGGCGAAATCAAGCTGCGTATGTTCATACGTACATACGCGCGTACATATATATATATATATATATACGTGTATATACGTGGGTTCTTTTGTTGCGCGGTTGTACGCGCGTAGCTACGAATTTCGGGCTGATTATTCGGGGAGTGACGTCGGCGCAGGATTAAAATGCCGCGCGTGCAGCCAGAGGAGCGGACTAGGAGGGACGTCACCCCGAGGCCCGTCCGTTCCGTTGGGGTGGCCGCCTCTCCTCCTCCTACTACTCCTTGCAGTTTCGTATGCGTTTTCACTCTCTCCTCTTTCTCTCCGTCTCTTTCTCTTTCTCTTTCATTACGGCTCCCATGTATGTCGCTCCACTCGCCACGCGCTCTCACGTTCCTAATTTCTGTTTACGCTGCTCGCGTCTTGTCGCTCACTCCGCCCTCATCGCTTGATCTCATTCTCCGCGGCAACGTCGTCGTCTAATTCCCCTGCCTGTCTCTCTCTCTCTCTCTCTCTCTTTCTCCCTCTTTATTGTGTTCGTCCAGTTTTTTGCTCTCTCTCTCTCTCCCCCTTTCTCTTGCATTTCCACTGTGTTTATTTTCTCTCCACTTTTCTGCCTCTCCTCTCATTTTCTACCTTGACGTTGTTGCAGCGAATGCTACTGCAACGCGTACCTCATTGTGTCCTTCTTACACGTTTTTCTTTCTGTCGTGCTCGTTGCGAGCGCTTTTTTTCTGAACTTCTCTGCCCAATGCTCTGCTTTTCGTGGTTTTTCTACTTGACAGCGGTGCTCGAGCGTGTTTTTTAAGGGCGCTGATTTTCTACGGCGTATTGCATACTTGATTAAGTTATAAATTCTTCCTCTCTGCAAACACGAACTGTAATTTAATCCGGTGCTTACATCGCTAGATGGCAAGTTTAGTTTTTATAAAATAAAAGTTTTTTATACGAGAGAAAACACCTCATCTTCTTTCATTAACATCTTTGATATACTACAGAATTTTTCCGCGAATAAATCATAAACACCAATATGGATAACTCAATAACGTCAAGCGTCGAGTTAATGTTACCGCGCTCGGTACAGCGGCACATGCGTTTGCTAATTTAACGCGCGCATAAATTGACATCGGATTCGAAAAAAATGGCTTGTGAGCGGGGAAAATTGACGAGCGCGTTAGTTAACATCCCGCGAGCGAGAAAAGAGAGTGAGAGAGAGAGAGCACTTTGCGTGCGTCATTTAAGAGAAGCTTAATGCTGCCATAAAACGCGCTAACAGCCGGCTCTCGTCGCCTCGCGTGTCCACCGTGTGTAGTCGTATTCCACGGCGCCGCTACTTTTCGTGAGAGAGAGAGAGAGAAAGAGACGAAACTCGCAGCCGCGAATTTTATGGCACCGTATTTTTTAAATCAAATCGATTAGCTTGGGGCTCACCTTACGTCAGCAGTAACGCGTTTTTTTTTTTCGTAAACGTAAGCAGTGTGTGGGAAACATAATATAAATCTGGCTGCAAGACTTTTGCTATGATAAAAAAAAGCGTAAAATAAAATGAATAAAATGAGAAATCTGACTTTTTGCAACTTATATCGTATAAAGTGAAATAAAAGTTGAACGATAAAAAAGGTGAGAAATCATTTACACGCTTCCGGCACCAATCACTGCTCATTTGAACTATACCAATCTAATCACTCAAGAATATGTTGGCATTAAGATTTTGGAGTTACGTTTTCTTCAAGACATTTACGAGGATACATATTCTCATACAAACTTCAGTACCACACGAAATTATTTTTCATTTGTAATTCTATATTTAATAAACATGTTTACGACTTTAATATATTATTCTCATCAATTGTCCAGTAAAAAGAAATGTTCCAACCTTATCTAAGTCAGCATCGGAACTCACGCCGAAAGTCTCGTCTCCATCGTCGAGTGGAAATGTCCCTTGTACGTCTCGAAAAGGTAAAAAACAGATATCCCTCAACACGACTCGGCGAACACGAGGCACGGCGACCGCGACTTGCTCACTCTCCTTCTCTCTCTCTCTCTCTTGATCTCTCTCGCGGCTTTCCGCGCTTTACGACGATCGTAAAGCCACGCCGGCATGAATTTTTATCATTACAAGCTCAAGAGTAAGTAGAAGAGCGGCTCTCATCCCCTTCCATGCTCTTGCCTTTGAGGCTGGACGCTTATACAGGCGCTTTTAAAAATACAAAGTTCTTGCTCTGAGCATGACGACTATACTACTCGATCGCGAGGACTGGGCTTTTTTGCACACGCGACTTCTTATCGCTGCTCGGCCTTTTTGGAATTTAAGAGCCCAGATTTCGATTCGAATTTCGTAGTTTTAAGGGAAAAAATGCGCGCGCCGTTAAGGAAGTACGACGCCGGGGACTTTATTTATTGCGCTGATAGCGCCTGTGCTCGGCGGTATATAGGAGGGGAGAGAGAGAGAGAGAGAGAGAGAGAGAGAGAGAGAAAGAGCTGCTTTTCTCAAGAACGCGGTCTGTTCCAAAATTTTACGGCATGTTGGTGAAATTTGGCTGAAACGTTGTAAAACAGAGAGCACCAACATGTTTTTTTTTTCTCAAAGTATGCCCGTGTAATAAAATTCCACGCTGAAGACTTTTTTTCTTCAACAAGCGATAAAATTGGCAAAATTGTCGAGGGAAAAATGTTGCACTCCGCTCGTAAAATCAGTAGTATGCAATAATAAAATAATCAAGCACTCGCACGTAAAGCAGACAAAGTATGCAGCTAAAAGGTATTTATCGAATGCGAACTGTGTATATATATCGCAAAAAAAGCGCGAGTCGAATAGCTTGGCTGACGCACGTAGTTTAAAACATCGATGCCTCGCGGGAAAAGACGCGCGCGGGGGCGATTTCCAATTATTAATCTGATCCTCGGGATCGACTACGACGACGACGACGACGACGACGACGACGACGACGAGGAGGAAGAGGACAACGACGCGGAGAATCAGATTTACAAGGGATAACCGCTATAGTGGAAAAAAAAAGAGGCAGAGGCTGCAGCAGCAGTGTGCTGGTGTCTGGAGATATGAAATGACACGCGCGGGCCAGAGAAGAGTACGTAAGTCCGCCCCCGGCATCGGGGATTCCTCTGCTGCTGCTGCTCGACTTCTCTCCTCCTCCTCCCTCCTATCTCTCGATATACTCAGTCGTCGTAGCCGGGGAGATAGCCGTCGCACGCCGGCCGTATTGACAGATATTTAAATGAATATTCCTCGCGGAGGCCGTTAGGGGCTGCTGCTACTGCTGCTACTCTTTGAAATCAAAGCTCGGCGCGCAGGGCTGGGGGGAAAGGTTCATTTAGACACGTGCTGCTACGAGTATATATCCCTCGTTTTTTCTTCCTCATCTCTCTCTCTCTCTCTCTTTCTCCTGCTCTCCGCCCAGGCCGCCCGCGCGCATGGATACAGGATTTCACTTGTCAGCCGCGTCACGCGGCGACGTCCTACCGGTTTTCAACCGCGAAAGATCCTTTCTCGTGTCCTTTTTGCTTCTTTCTCACCCGAGCGCGCGTTCGCGTACACCTGCAGGAGCCCGCCTTGCTTGCTATATATACATATATGTATAGCATCGTGCATGTGTATACGGCATTGGACGAGTTATAATAACCGCTCAATCGTTGCCTCGTGCTGATGGAAATTTGACGAGCTGTGCGCGCGAATTTTTGCCGGATTCGTCGTGCGCTCTTTTCGATCGGGTTCGAGGACTCGTTTCTTCGGTGCGGGTGCAGTGTTTGATGCTTTTTATATGTATCTTTTGCATTCTCAACGAAGCTTGTAATAATATTTAAATCGTGTACATGACTTATTAAATTTGTATCCTTTTAATGTTGTAATAAACGCAATAATATTATACCCTAATCTATAAAATACTATTTTTTTTTAACAATCTCAATCAACGTTTAAATTAAAGCTACTTATAATATCTTTATATCATCAGAAAAAGTTAATTTTTATTTAAATATAATAAATGTGCACATTTTCTACATGAAAAAAAAACATTCATCGACTTAAATCCGTCAATCAAAGTATTACTTTATTATCCAAGTCACTTTTTCCTTTCCATCTGTTCCACAAAAAACATTTCACAAAACCGTACATCTGGTTTATGTCAATTTCAACATATATGAAACCACACACCATATCAAGGAAAATCTGCATTTGTCAAATTGCGTCCATTAATCTACCTCTCTCATGCGCTCACGCATACGGTGTCCAGAAGAAGACAAAGAGCGTGGGAGGTCAATTTCAATCTCACAATATCGTTTTCATCCAGCGACATCACGACTATTAATAGTATAGCTCGCGCTCTCAGCACTGCTATGTGTATATTTCTATGTATATATATAAGCGCACACTGAATCGTTCGAGTGCTGCCGCCGCCGCCGCCGCGTTGTTGATGTTGTATAACCGAGTGCAGGCGCGCGCGCTTGCACACCTGCAACAGTAGTATTACACCGCAGCGGCACGTTCTTTCTTTCTCCTCGTAGTATAGTCGCGGCTGGATTTCAATGCGCAGAAGTTAAGCACGCGCCTGAACAAGTCTTTCAATCGCGTGCTGTTTGCGCTGCATCCGGCGACAACGAAACTATATACGAGCTGCTTTTTAATGAGAAGTATTATTACTGTTCGGCATTGATTTAATCATTGTTTAAAATTTCAATCAAATCAATTCTTCAACCGAGAACAAACATGACGAAGGAACCTTAATTTTACATAAGAAAATATCTCTGTTCGATCAACTTCAGCGAACCGTAGCACGAGACCATTACGAGCAAAATAAACGACTTTCGATACATCCCTTCACCCAGTCTGTATATATACACACATACGAGCGAGCTGGCATATGAAAAAAATCGCACGAAGAGCATTATCTCGCACGGCGTTATGATTTACGCGGCCCATAATTGTTATCCAGCGCACGAACTTTTCGTTTCCCATGGAGCACGGCTGCAAGAGAAGAAGCGCCTGCGGGCTACGCGGAGGCAGGAGAAAAAGAGCTGCACCTTGCGCGCACACGGCGGGGGTGAATGAGAAAAGGAGAGCGCGGCCCTGCTGATTGATTCGGAATGACTGCTCTTTCTCTCTCACGCGCCCCGTTGTTACGTGTGGATAACGACTTGGGCGAGCGCGCGAGCATGCGCAGAGAGGAAGTGTTGCGAGGAAAAATCGTGGTTCGATGAAAGAGAAAAGGCTCAGATGCGGAGCTTTGAAGTGATGTGAGCTGGAGTAATGAAGCTGTGACCGGGAGAAAGTGTCGGCGATTTGTTTTTTAATGAGTAAACTTGTTTCGAAGTGTAAAGAGAAACAATAAACTTTGAATTTATCCGAAGGAACAGATGTATTTATAAAGGCGTCGTCAATAAAATATTTTGCAGCTTATTTGGATGGAATGTACATATTCGTGTTGGAAAAGAAAAAAAAGTATTATTTAGACAAACATTATAGCTCGTCCGTTTTGTAAATTTTTGGTATCGTACCAAAAACTATATAGTCTATACTAAAAGCGGCGTTTGATGCTGAATTTTCATACTTTTCAAAACCTCATAACTTTCGCTTCTTTATAGATCATCAAAGCGCTTTTATACGCTTCATTTATTCGTTAAAATTGAACTCGGAAAACTTTGTATTTGCATGATGCACTGCAAGTTATTTTCGTTTTGAACTAACTGAAAAAAGCCATCTAATAATAGGTTTTATCATGATTATTATATGTTACAGGAAAAATGAAAAATGAAATATACCTGTCAACTTTGAAGCACAATCAACAGCAAAACTAAAAGTTTTAAAATAATTATCTTACAGGAAAAATGAAAAATAAAATATCAATCAACTTCGAAGTAATCAACAAGTAAACTAAATACGTTAATGTGAACCGATGAATTAATTTCGCATACCATATACGCCTATAATTACTGTAATAGTGGAGTATTACACTCCACACTTGCGTCAGCCTATTAAAATCCGTAAATTATTCAAAGAAATTTCCCTATAAACATTTTATAGACAATGAAAGGCTATAGCAACAACTGCGTTAGCGTTGATGCGATGCATGATTCAGAGGTGACGGCGCGCGCCTATCGTAAATAAGCCACGCAAAGATGCAGCCAAGAAGGCAAATGAGCGACGTCGAAGCGGGGATGAAAAGAGCCGCGATCTCGTGTATCGCGTGGTTTTATGCCCGTTGTTATATACGGAGCTCGCTTTGTCTCTCCCTCTCTTTCTCTTTCTCTTTCTCTCTCTCTCTCTCTCTCTCTCTCTCTCTCGATGCATGATCGCCGCGCGGACGTATCAGACGATCGCCGCCGGGACGTAGACAAGGAGGAGGGAGAGAGAAAGAGAGTGAGCAGAAAAGCCAGTCCAAGAGAGCAGCTCGGTGTATATATACTCATATATGAGAAAGAGAGCGGTGACGGTCTCTTATTACAAAAGTGAATTAGCTCGGCGCTATATACGCCGTTTACGCTTTTATTACGCGAGCCTTTTAATTTTATTATCATCGCCAGAGCGCTCGGCGCGCACGCGCCCGTCAATCGTTACTAGCTTTTATACGATTTTTTAATTGGCAATATCGTGTAATGAAAGACGTTAACCCAGCTTGTCCGTGTCGATCTGGCAAGATAGAACCCGATCGGAGACTATGTAAGTGTAGCTGTATATAGAGTTCCTTGGCGTGGTTTTGCAATAAATTGTTTATAACAGAGGTAGGTCGATCGATCTTTCTTTTTTGTTTAAACTTATAGTTTATGAAGATTGGGAAAAATAATTCAATCCATTCAGCTGTACGATTTTTTTCTCTCGTAACGAGCTGTATATACATTTATGGAATCACCAAATGCTTTAGTTTGATTGATGTTGCGCTAAAAATAAACAATAACTAAATTTACATATTATTATGTATGTCGCGTGTGGAATGTTTGACATGACGGCTAGCAAATGGTTGGCACTTCTGATATGAGGAAGACTCGAAAAAAAGTAACTTAAAGAATAATTGTTGCAAAATAGACCGTATGCCATTTTATTCAAATCGTTTTGCATTTATTATTAACCGCCTGCGCACGTGAATCAAAAAGATTATAGGATATATTACGCAGCCATCGTTGCATAAAATACTTTTTGGAGTGCATTTTTATTTTTGTTAACAATGACATCGACAGAAATATATGTTATTGTTATGAACGTGAATAATTATTAAAACCATCGTTGAAGATTTATAGGAATCGCCGATGTTTAAAAGCACACGGAAATAATAGTAAAAATAAATTTAATTTTAGTGGCTATAGTCAAATTCTCACATAAAATTACAAAACAAAAGTGTCATAAAAATTCATGAAAACAGCGTCAATTCCAGTTCCAGCCAGGAACAAAACAATCATCAACCTCCTCTCTTCATCAATAAATCAATCGTATATGCGATTAATTTTTTTTTTGCCATCAGAATCAGCGCTGTACGTGCGCGCTCACGCATCATCAAAAATATAATGGTAATCGCGATCTGCGCTTGTAAACAAATAAATAATAGGCTCGCGAATGCTTTTCGTAACGCATATATCGCTATTAATTTCGCTTATACGGGCGCGTCTCATTTCAAATGCACACGCCAACGATAAACGAATCGACTTTTGACGGGATCTCGCGCGTAGTGTACATTATTTTATGGCCTCAAGAATACATCGCAAGGAAAGTTTTTCGCCTTCGCCTTCGCATATTATATATATACATGCTGCATCGACATACATATACACCTATTCGCAATGTCGACGAGCGACGATAGACATAAATTACCGATTTACGACCCCGATCGAACTGCATTATGCGCGCGCGGTCGAGGAAAATGACTCACCGAAAACTGATTCACGCGTGGAGCGCTGAAACACACATACGACCGCGCGAGCGTGCAAAAATCAGACGCCGCGAGGAGAAAAATTTCGGCGCGCAGTTTTATCGCGGGGAGAGCGACACGTTCGTATACGTTTGCGAGCGCGTCGCATAATTCAAGCGAGAGAGAGAGGGAGATCGGGGCAGAAAGAACCTCCCAAAAATTTATAAGGAATTTATCGTTCTCTTGACTCCAGGATTAAATTGAATTCTACCGTTCGGACGTGAGGTATGTAGGTGTTTTTTTCAGCGAGCGCGAGCGACAGAAATCGCGAATAAACATTGACAGGCTCTCGACTTTATCAAGTTATTTATTGGAGATACGGGTAGATGTTTCGCCTGATTTTTTTCGATAATTTCGGAAATTTTATTTTCGATGACTGCATGGGCGGAACGAAAGACAGAGAGAGAGAAAGAGAGAAAGAACGGGTGCAAGAGAGAAAAAAGGAAGCGTTGACGGAACGCCCGTTTAATGAACGCAACAGCGGTGGCGGCGGTGGCGGTGGCGTCGGAGTTATTTTGCCGAACGAATAAAATGCCTGGTTCGTTTTATTGCAGTCCACAAAGTCATTGCCTCGTCGGTTTTAAATTGCGAATTTACAACTTACTTGAAACCCGTTCGACGCGGCCGTAATTGGGTAATGAGCGAATGAGTGAGGGGGGGCCCCAAAATTTCGTCCAAAGTCCGCTACAGCCGAGAGCTGCTCCGGAAAAGGGACTTTTTTGGCGGACTTTTATGGCGCCCGGCCCGTTCTTTATTGCGACGCTAATGATATCGAATATTGTTATGGTCGTCGATATGCAAAGTCGTGCCGGATAAGCCCAGAGAGAAAGAGAGTTGGACGCGCACGTTCACAAATATTAACAGTTATAGTGCGAAAGACATTCCCAGCAGATAATATTCCTTTACTCTTAATAAAAGCCTCGAGTGTAAATAATATATTTTTCTCGGTAGCAACAAATTTAAATTTCGCTTATTATAAGATTTTTTCCTCGAAGTGCTTTGATAAAACCTAAGATAGCTTTATTTTAAAATTTTTTTTTATTACCTTATATAAACATGTTACTGTCCATCGTGGTTTATGCCTACTGATACGAATTTCAATAATAATCAGGATAAATTCGGAATATTGTGAAAAACATTGATACATTTTTCTATACACGAAGCAGGCATATCACAAAATATATATATATATATATATATATATATACACACACACACACACACATACGCGGTAATTTAATCGTTATCGTAATAAATAAAAGAATAATCCATAAAAATATCGAGCATAAATGTTCAATGAAGGGACGCAAATAATTGATGAAGCAAAATTGAAAAAAAGCATTTGTCACAATACTTGACAATTGCGAAATGGCTTATCGTGCCGGCGGAGAGGTTTTGCATCAGATAAATACTTTTGTGTGATCTTGCTGCCGTCAATTATGCTCTGGACTCTTATCGAGTAGCCGACCGAAGTGTCAATAATTATTATATCAGTACTTCAATAAATAATCTAAATTTTAACGTTCAGAAAATGCTCATACATTATTCACCACATGCGCACGCGACGTAAATGACAGTCCTGCCAAAGTGCGTTTTCCGGCCTCGCAATCGAACCGCATTCGAGTGCCAGAATTTACAATTTCTGGTTTGAAAAGTTTTTTAATCTTTAGACATGCTCATTTCGCACAAGATTCAATTACACACTTGCTCGACAAGACAAACGAACTAATAATTGCCATCGCGGAAGCCCATCTACAAGACTACTTGACTAATTGAAGGTGTATGCGCACGCTTAGTGCACGTTAAGTGCATTACAAACGATCAGAGGGAGTAAAAATTTAATAACAATAATCGTCGCGTACAATTAAAACGGGGGGTGTGGGAGAAAATCGTAGTCGCGCGAGCAAAGTGCGCATTCCCTCGCTCCCCGAGATAAGCAGTTAGAACTACGACAGCGCAGACCGTATAGGGCTTATATATACACACACACACACGTATATAGCCAGCTTACAGCCCTATAAGGACGATAGGCATCGTGCTAATCGGCCAGGAACAATCGCGTATCCGCGGCTTCCAATTAAAATGATTAATAGTGGAATTATGTAAGGGGGAAGGACTTTATGAAAGAATCATGAAGGTTCTTGGAGTAACCGTATATATATATATATATATATATACACACACACTACGACGCTACTAGCGGGTTACACATATATATACAAAAGCAAAGCAAAATTGCACCGTATGCTGTAACGTCACAGTCGTCGCGAGCGAGCAAGTGTTTATGGCCCGCACGCGCACGGGCGCGCGCGCGCGAACGTGAATTACAGGGCTTTTATCAATAGTCGTTTATGTAAAAGATTACGGCCGGTAAAGGTGATATAAGAGTACGTTAATAGCGATTACGAGGGTGCGAAGCGGGAGGATAAAAGTTATGTAATGTTCCAAGATATTCTTGAGCAATCCCTTGTGTTTCTTATCAAAGCGAACTCAATAAGTATATATATATATACACCGTTGATTGTATGCGCGATATGAAGTATATAGACATTCCACTTTCATCCTTCCAATTTCATTTTAATTCGATAAAGCCATTGTTCCGCTTCTTCGAATTAAACTAACATAACATTGAAGTGTTTTATATACTAATGAATCCCATTAACGTTTTGAAAAATCAAACAAGATTGAAAACCAAAGAAAAAAAAACACTTACAACGGTAGCAGCACAACGATCGTTACTTGTGTGATCAAAACTATATATAGCAGTCAATAGATCGTGCGGGTCGCTCTCTCTCAAACTCCTTCGTTCATGCAATTCACGGATTTGCTATGATCTGTTTTACGCTACTACGTATAAGTAACATAGTCGCATGCACAGTCTAAGTAGCAGCAGTCTCGTGGGATAATTCACATAGGGATAGGACGACTTAATCCGATCATCGGCCAGGCAAACAGATATGCTCAAACTTTACTAAGTGAGTGAGAGAGGACAGATGGGGGGGGGGTGAAGAAAAAGGTAGATTGTCGGCTCGTGCGTGTCTATGTGTGTGTTGTGTATTTACCGGGAATGTTATCGCCGCGCTGCTGCGGCCACCGGAAGGAAGGCCTCGGCTGCTGCTTGCTGCGCATATCTCCCGTCCGGCACACCGGCGGGGACCGAGGTACCGCTCTCCGGGCACAGCCTTCGCTTTTTCGCAACGGTTCGGACACCACTACTTACCTGTAACAAGAGAAAAATACATGCGTTAGATATTGGGACTATAATTAGGATATAACGATATAACAATTAATTCTGCGAAATTTTAGTGATGATTGTGCGGAAAAAGGAGGAGGAATTATCAATAGAGCAAGTCAATTATTCATTTCAGGTGATCAACGATTGTGAAAATGTTGCTATATTTTATCATTAGTAAGAGAAACATAAATAGAATTCATATTCATTAATAAACTTACATCCTATTTATACACCTGGAATCATTCTATTCCAGATTGAAGAGAAATTAGTTGCGATAAAAATCACCTTAGTTCTACATACAAAATGCAGATAGATTAATCGAGGCTTTAGAACCATTAATTTTTATAAGATTAATTGTGCTGTCTTGTAACTGTAATTATCGCTCTGAAAAAATAATTATACATCTAATAAAGTCGAGTTTATTAAAAACCAAATGCATATTTACACAAAGCTGTCGGTTAAGTGTTTTTTTTTTCTCAAATAATCAACTCCATTATTTTCCAGATAAACAATCGCTAAACAAGAAGTAGCAAGTAGCAGATTCCATTTCACAGCTCCTACAAATTATTAATAGAATGTCAAAAGCCCTGGTACAATTAAGCACACATAAATATTAGCGGAAAATATGCGAGCGCGCACGGCGATCGGTATATCGGCACGAGCGATCTTAATGGGCGGGCGCGCGTACTCCGTTTTTCTCACATAAAAAATCCTGTCCGCATTAAAATTCATGTCCTCTCCCGGTCGTCAATTACACCACCTTATTTACGACTGGCCTTATACACTCACGGGTAAAGAAAAAAAAACACACACACTTCCGCGAAATCACGCCGAAAAGCTACGCGCGCGAAGAAACGCGCCAGGCGTATACTCTCCGTTGTGCGAAACGTAAAAACGTCGAGCGTAACGCAGATCGATGCGCTTTTTAATTAATTCAAGAATCCCTCACATGGCGCGTACCATCCCTTACACTACTTACGCGCATGCTTTTTTTCCGCGGGCGTCGCTTTGGCGGACAGTAGTAGTAGCACAGCGTCCGAAACGCGTATCCAGCGGGATTTGCCTCAGGGTAAAAAGCGAGGAAAAAAAGGCGAGAACGCGCGCGCGCGGGTGGAGGGCAAAACCGAAAGGGACGTCGCACTATATACATATACGTATATATATATATATATATATATATATGTACGCGGTCTTCTCTCTCGTGGAGCCATCGTAACGCAGCCGTATATCTTGCACACCGCGGAGAGAGCGTACGCCCTCGAAAGCGGCCCGCCTTTGTTTCAGATATTTATGAGGCGTTTTAATTCGCGCGCCGCGTCGCGCTCTTTCTCTTATATGTACGTGTGCGTGTACGTATAGCCACGGAGTCGAAAGGCCCGGTGGGGAGATGGGAAGGGGCATAACGGGCATAAGGGTGCCTCGATAAAATGTGTGCGATGTCTCGCCCCCTCTTCTCCTCTCTCTCTCTCTCTCTCTCTCTCTCTCTCTCTTTCTCTCGCCTCTAATTCCGCGTCTATTTCACTTTGACGTATCTCGCTTCTTTACGCGTTCTATCCGAGACGCGTGCTTGTGTATATATATATATATATATATATATATATATATATACACATGTATAAAAGCGCACAGACTCGTCGCTCTCTCTATCGCCGCCTCAACGGCGCGCGCCCTAATACATATATCTCTCGTCGATGGGCCTCGCGCGCCGCTGGTGCGTCAGTGCCGTACTTTACTTTATATTATCGGGGGGTTGCCCTCACCTCGCATGAAATTTCCCGTTGGCTTTTCTCTTTCTCTCTCTCTCTCTCTCTTGCTCGCACGCTCCGTTTTTTATGCCAGTATATATATACACAGTTACGCCGCACGTTGCGCGCGAGATTCACGATATTAAGTTTTCTTTGTGAGATGGTTTATCGGTTTTGCGTTTCTTTATCGTGATCATTACCCGAGGAAAAAATTGAGAGCTCGAGAGTATGGTTCCGCACGAAATTACATAATAAAAAATTCTTTGGTTATATGGCTTCGTCTAGGTGATGCGATGAAACGCGGCGCGTACACGACAAATGCTATATAATTTTAAAACATTTTCAATATAACTATATAACAAATAGAGTTCATTTGTTTCTTCTCCTCAAGTAAAGATTTTATCACTTTAAAACTTGATATTTAATGGATATGATAAGTTAAGAAGTTTGAAGTATATAGCGACCGATTCCAGTCAATTATACAAACGGTGTCGTTTATCTCGAAAATTTGTTTTCGCGCACCTGGGCAAAGATCTCGCCAGCAAGCGCCGTTTCTGAAATGACTAGGTACATTCCATTCGAGAGTTTGGTCGGGCTGAGGCGAAGGCGGACCAATAAATTCGCCTACATTCCGCGCCGACTGTTTCCCCGGCAAACTATAGATATATACGCGCTCCGTGCAGATTTTCCAGCTCTCTTACGGAGAGAACAATATTATTGTACTTCATTTCTTTCGTCGATAAATTTTCTAAAATATCACCTTCTTTTTCTCCAGTTTCGAGGAGAGCCAGAACCGCCACGAATGAGAATGCAGAGTTTTGTAAGAAGTTTCGAGACGCCAATTTATGTTGAATTATAAACCCAAAATTATGTTAGTATTAAAAAAACCGCTGCCAATTCATTAGCTTAGCTTCCACAACCTAATTTATCGATTCCTTTTATTAAATTGAAATTCAAAAAATAAATTTTTCACGAAAAAAGTTGGAAATATTTTATGGAAAATATTAACTTGTAATTGTTTCATGGCTATTTATTGCTGTTCCATTTGTAATTTATTTTTTTGTGATATCTCTAAAATTTATGAACCAATCATTTTGCCCAAAGAACTCGGCCGAGATCTATCAATAATATACCTCTACAATGAATTTTGAAGCGAATAAGACAATTTTACTCTCCTAATGGTTGAACATAATACTATACCGATTAATATACAAGGTGGGCCATTTTAATCGATCCACTCAAATATCTTCTAAAATAACCGGTAACGAAAAAAATTGTTCCTACAAAAGTTGTCCAGGGTAAAGGGGGCCATCTGTCTGTG
>JAYJLV010000032.1:1923516-1937084 GCA_036873485.1 Torymus texanus | reverse complement strand
GTGTGTGTGTGTGTGTGTGTGTGTGTGTGTGTGTGTGTGTGTGTGTGTGTGTGTGTGTGTGTGTGTGTGTATATTCGATCAATCCTTTTGCCCAAAGAACTGTCTCGATTCGTACACAAAATCTACCCCTATAAAGAATTTTAAAGTGATTAAGTCAATTGTACTCTAGTTATGCAACAACAAAAAAAATCACTTTTTTTTCTCCAAAAATAATGAATAGAAAAACCTAAAAATTTAGTAAGTTATAGTACTCAATATCATTTATAACAAAAAAAATATTTATGTTAATATCTTTTTTAATTTCGAAATATAACGTATTTACAAAAAATTACGTTTTCATCAATAACTTATGACGAAATATAGCTATCAATTTTTTTTTTCTCTCGTTAAAATCGGTCGAGTAGATCACACACACACACACACATCCATACGGAGATTTTCTAAAAATAGTGTATTTCGATTCCAAATTTACTAAATAACATTCCTAACACATTATCTCAGAAACTTTTTTTTTTACTATCAAAAAGCTTCCTCTGAAGCAAAACTATAAACGATAATAAGCAGAATATATGCTCTCCCCGTTTATAATCTAGAGCAACGTCTTAAATGAATAGTCGCTTACTCAGAAAATATTTATTAAAATATTGATAACGGATTAGAATTAACTGCAATATAGATAGACCTAAAGACAGAAAGTCTACCAAAAAACTGTCGCGTTCCACGCTAACCCTTGAAGGTTTGTATACCTCCAAAAAGCGCAAAGTCGTAATTCTGTAATAATCTCCTGGCGAGCACGCGAGCGTTCTCTTATCAAGTATAGCGCCGCTGGCGGGCGTCTTATCCGTATAAACATTAACGTCCATCCCCTTACCATCCATTCCTTTTTGAGAAACATTTTTCTCTTTATTTTAGGCAGGTTTTTACGTCCTTTCATGGCTCGCTCTACTCGCTGGCGCGCAAGCAAGCAAGCGAGCGAGCGCGCGCGCGTCCTTCGTCTTTTCTCACGACGTACACCGCGATAAAGAAGCCTCGAGCTTCGCTCTCCACCTCCGCCTCCCTCCGTCCGTGTGGCCGTTTCGCCGCGCCTGTGCTCTCTCACATACACACACACACATACACATACATAAAGACACACATATACGTGAACGAACGGACGAGAGAATTTCTGGGCTGCAGCAGCGCGGTAGTGAGTTTAACAGTAACAGTACGTCACCCCGTCTGTCTCTTTCTCTCTAGCCCCTGTGCTCCCTCTCTCTCTCTCTCTCTCGCTCTTAACAGCCTTCACTCTCTAAAAGCCGGGGTGTGATCTATGGCGGGACGTTGCGTCACTCGGGGAACAGATGCAGGACTCGTATATTACCCCGGCCATATCTAGGAGAAAGAATAGAGAAGGAGCGAGAGACGCCGAGAGAGAAAGAGGGAGAGACGAAGAAGGAGGAAAGGAAGAGAGGAGAAGAGGAAGAAGGAAAAGAGAGAAAGCCGCCGACGACGCCGCCACCAGCAGCACCGGGCCGGTCAAAAGAATGGCGTACGACACAAATCACTCGGTCTTTTGTGTCTCTTGCTCTCCTCTCTTTTCCTCTCGTCTGATTTTCCGAGGGCAAAAAAGGAAATTTTAGCCTCCTCTCGCAAAGATCCGGCTTTTCTGGAGCGCATGAGAGCCACTCCGCGTGTGTTTAGAACGAGGAGAGAAAGAAAAAAAAATATAGAGGAAAACGAGAAAGAGTGAGAGAGAGAGAGGAACGAGGCATGGCCGTGAAGGGAGAACAACAAATTGATCCTCCCAAGGTGCACCGCCACCACCCGTCTGCGCGACGTATATGTAAATCGCGATGAGTGAGAAAGTCGCCTGACACGCTGATTTACTGTCTCCTTTCATTGTGCGCGCACCCCTCGGCTCTCTCTCTCTCTCTCTCTTTCACTATGCTCCCGTGCGCGCACACACACACACACATGCACACAGTGACACTGCGCGCTCCTTTCTTTTCTCGCTCACTCGCTCTTTTTTTCGAGAAATTTTTTAAAGAGATTTATTAGCGACAGTTTTACGATTTGACGCTTGAAGAGCTTTTCTTCCGCCAAGATTTATTTCGACTCGAGATTACTTTTTATTATTAGTAATTATAATTGATGACGTGCGCTCTGCGCAGTCCCCGGGCTTAACTTTTTTTCGGCCGCTGCGGCGTGACAAAAATTAGATTTTGTACATATTTTTCGCTTCTATGACGACGAATGTGTCGATAAATTTAGAAAATAGTCCCACTGCATATCAAAACGACACTCGTACTTCGTTTCGTTATAATTATAGATTCATCACGATGAGGATACTAACAATTTTCCATCCAACCAAGTTTGTCTATAATACTAATTTTTAGTTATTACACATTATGGGTATATGCTTTCAATTTTGATGGAATGATTCAGGCTACACACGAGTTACATAAAAATAATTTATTCTTTCTCTTTATGAAGAAATCCCGATTATCGATCGGCGAGTTCCCGTTAGAGCCGATAAGTACATAAAGTGCCGGCCGAAATGATTTCGGGAAGTAAATCACTATTATTTACAGCGTCGATCCGACGTAATTCCATTCACAAAAACGCTAATAAAACACTTTTCCCCCCTCGACCGCCATAATTAACAGGGTGGAAGAGCGGCCCGAATTCACCGAAACGCCCTACGCGCACGAGTGCACACTTACACACTCACATACACCAGCTCTGTGTGGCCGCATTTTCAGATGACCCGTAACTGCCGACGCCGCCGCCGCCGCCGCCGCACATTTTCCGAAACAGCTGACGAGTGATCCTTGTCACGGCACCGAGGTCTATTAGAAAAAAAAAATCTTTATTACAAAATCGATGACCGCTGCTTTGTGTCGGCCAGTTGTGGCTTTGATATAAATGGAGCGGAATATAGTTTACACTTTTTATAATGCCAGTAATTATTATATTGTTGAATTTATAATAAACAAATATATTGTCACTTGAACATTCAGCATTATTGCAGAACATAAAAAATAAGTAATTATAGTTATATAATAATTAATAAAATGAAATAAAGAAAAACTTCTATATATAATATATGGAAAGAAACAATTTCGCATATATTTTATGATATAACATCGAAAATTGAAGTATTGAATTCTGCCTTTCTACCAATACCAGGAAATGTATAGGGGGAGGAGAAAAGTTGATCGGCAAATCTCTAGACCCTATGGGTAACCCCAAAACCTATAAATTTGTCAATCAGCTAACAAAGGGAAACACGGCAAGCCTTCAAAAGCCATCATTCGCCAGCCCACGCAACAGAACATCTCGCACGTCTTAGACAAAGGATCGTACAAAGACGGACGCACACACACACATACACAACGAAAGAGAAACGAAGTTGGAACTGGGGGTCGCGCATCGTGTGGAAACAGTAGCCAGCTGTCTGCGCGCAGACGAGACTGCGCGAGGGAAAAGCCCTGGAAAAGGCGAGCGCGCGCTGGCAGTAGACGCTTCCAGAATCCCATAAATCAGGTCAGGGTTGGCGGGTCGGTAGGGCGGGGGTGGTGGTGGCGGTGGCGGGGAGGCAAGAGCGGAGCGCCAGCACCCTACCCTTCTTACGCTCACTCGCGGGAGAGGGTCGTTAGGTAAAGGTCGACGCACAACAAACACGCGACTCACCCCCCCCCCCCGGTTCCCCTATATATACATACATACACACTGATAGAACCCGCGTGCACGTATATACACACGCGTCGCGGCGCATGCTCGTAAAGTAGTCGCGAGTTGGCGCCAATTCTGGCGGCCGCGCGCCGCGACGCTGAGCTACGACGACGGCCGAGCGGGATTATTTTGCTCCACGGCTGTCGTTCTTTATAGGGCCGCGCGTAGAGAGTTGGCGGTACGGTAGCCGGTAAAAATTTAGGGGGATAATTAGCGAGCGCCTGCTGCCTGCATTACGATGATTGTCGACGAGATAGGCGATATGGGAGGGGTCGTAAGGGTGGAAGAGAGATTGCGTAAGAGATGGGGCTGGCGCGATTATGATAATTGCCGACGGAGAAAGAGGACTACTATGGATGTCCAGTGCTCTGTGTGTGTGTGTGTGTGTGTGTGTGTGTATGTGTGTGTGTGTGTGTTGCGTGAAATTTATTGCGTCTGGACGATCGTTAGATCGCAGAGCGGTCGACCACACGTCAGTATACTTTCGTTATAGCCCGGACTTGCGATATAAACAATATGTTTTCTATGTTCGTTAATTTTAACACGTGTAACACCTAACAACACTCTAGGCAAAAAATCTTAAAAATAGTGAAAATTTCAATTTCCCACTTGACGTTAATACAAAGGGGAGGCGAGAAGAAGGGGAGAAAAATGTATAACGAAAAGGAAAACTCATAAAAGCTCCTTCATTACCCGAAGCCAGCAGTTCCCTCCCTCGTACTGTAGACGATGAAAGAGGTATACGCGCGATGCGCCTCTACTACTGCTTCAGCTCACGCGCGCTCAGTCGAGCCAAGAGAATGACTGATATAAAGAAGGGAAAGAGAAAGAGAGAGAGAGAGAGAGAGAGAGAGAGGCGCGGCTCGTTCGCGAAACGCGAAGGCGCGATAGAGCCGAAGGAGAACGAACGAGCGCGAGAGGCGAGGGAGAAAAAGAATCACCTCGAAGGACCCCAGATGGAATCAGTGCAGTTCGGAATATTGGAAAACGTCAATGGCGTGAGCTCGAACGAACGAACGAACGAATCGGGATGAGGAGCGACGATGAAGACAGGGGGGAAGGAGGCGGACGAGACGAAGGGGAAGGCGAGAGAGAGAGAGCAGTATTTATGACGCGTACGTGGATTCCTCAAAGCACTTGCACGCGCGCCCAACGAGAGGGAGTGTGAGAGAGTAGGAAGGAGAAGGAAGACAAAAGGGATGAGGAGCAATGAGGCAGGCTGGGGAAGATTTGCTGTGTTCGTCACGCGACATTTTCCGCCGGTGAATACAGTGTGTCGAGTCTGGCGCAAAAGTCCAACGCTCGTATGTATATATATATAGCAGGATACTGCGTGTGTACGTAGACGTCTGCGACGCGACTGTACCGTCGAGTTTCTTCGTATACGGGAGCGCGTTGCGGGAAAAAGAAGGGGGAAACGAGAGAGAGTATACGGCACTTGCTCCCGCGTACGCTACCTGCTGTTCCTTCGCAAATTTATACTCCCGATGCTACTGCCGCACACGCAGTACTCACTGTATATAGCTTCCATACGGGTTTTACAGAGCTACTTCTTTTATACTTCTTTCATTCGGACAACTTATTGTTTCTCTATACACTGTATCGGCTCGACTGAATTGCCCGTATTGATAAAATGACTATATGTAGCATTGCTTCGATCAAAAATAATTATAAATTATAAAATTTAATTAAAAGACTTCAGTCATAATTGTCATTGAATGTTTAACAAGACGAGACGATTCTTAGCATAGCATTGATAACGACGCTCGAGTAAAGTTCAAGCATTTATTTCAACGAAGCTTGCACAATAAGTTAAACTTGGTCAAAAGCTCACGTGCACGTCAAAGCTCTCTCGTACGGAAGCAAAAACGAAATGACGAAACAGGCGCACGCACATATATATATATATATATATATATAAGTAAAGTAGGTCCTAAAATTAGCATTAGTGCATCGGGACAGTCGCTCGAGACAATTTGTTGCGATATACTTTGTGTCATCGTGAGCTCGTAAATCCGCCTTTCTCATTGGCCGTTTGGCTCGTGCCCGAGAGAGAGAAAGAGAAAGAGGGAGAGAGAGAGACAGAGATCGACTCGTCGTCGTTCGTGTCGCGCGCATGTCGACTTAATAGCTTCCGTCCTAATGGCAGCGACGGCAGCAGCAGAGTGACTGTCCATTTGAGAAATTCATGGGAATCCCCGATGGACGCGCGCGTACGCTACAGCTTCTGAGTTTGCCGGGAGAAGCAGCAGCGAGTCCCTCTGCAAGAGGTTGCACGACGCTACGTAGACTCGGAACCGTCGCTGACGCTCGTACACAAGAAGTAAAGACGACACTTTGGTGCAGTGCAACGAAGATGAAAAGAGAGAAAGAAAAAGAGCAAGACATATAGTAGTACGATGGATGGGTGGTTGAATGAGAGGGTCCAGATTAGACTTAAAAACCACTAGATCGTTTTATTAAAAACTGGCACTTATACCACTTCGTATATGAAATCATATCGAGAATATAATTTATGCATCAATTCTATGCATACATAATTATTTTACCAAGCTATCAACTTGTCTATGAGCTTTTTATTTATAAAAATGGTAAATTTAATCTATAGACGTTCTATATTTAGATTTTTCTATCAACACTTGAAGTACTACCATGAAATAGATATATTTTTGACTATAAAAACAATTCATATGGTTGTGCAAATTAATTTGTTTGGAGGGGAAAATCAAGATATTCCTATTAGAGTGAATTTAGTATTTACTTGGTATTCGTTTAGCTCATCCCATAATTCCTGATTTATCAGATTATTAGTTTGACCAAAGAAACTATATTGATATCGAATTTTTGCATTTACATTGAATTATAGCCAAATCAATAATTAATCACCGCAATCTCACTCGTTGGATGTTCAGCATTTAATCAGGTTATTAAGATTAATTCTACTGGGCTCGAAACCTAATTTTAGAAGTATTTTTAAATAAAGATTTCAATTAAATGCTCTTGAATATTATATACATACTTAATAATAATTTTACAATAATCTGAAAATACAATTTTATGACACTCTTGAGTGAAATCTGTTATTTACGTATTATGTTACCAGTTAATTCCAAAATCTAAAAACTATTAATATAGTTAAATTTTGCATTATATTTGCATCGTTCATTGATAAAAGAAGAGAAAATAGCTTTTACAAGTTATATATACGTATATGTATTGCAATGAATTACGTTTAAATTCGTACTTGAGGGGAAAATAATTTGACTCATTTCCCTCGTTCCTTCGGCTCGGAATACCAGAAAATTAGCGTAACCGAAGTAAAGAATTCAGGCGAGAGCGTCGGGCATCTGGACGCAATTAGCCCGAGCGATAAATTATTGCATCAATCATTCAATCGAGATTCCAGCGCGTATATGCGCAGGCTCGCACGCGAAAAAGAAACAAACGGAGCCACGCCGCGTGCTACGTTCTTGGCGATCGAGCCAACGCGCGCCAAATCGGAGCACATCCCTCTGTCTCAGTCTTCTTCTTTTTTTTTTAGAACTCTACTCTGCTTCAACGTCCTTCTGCAGTCACACGTCCGCTTCGTCGTCTTCGTCTTCGTCGTCGTCGTCGTCGTCGTCGTCGCATCACGCATCATCGTGACTCTCGCTCCCTCTCCGTCTGCCACTTCGCGCGCTGCCGCGAGCTCTTTTCGGGATTTATAATCGGCGAGACGAGAAGCTCTCGCGAGCGCGCTTTTATAAATGTCCCGGGGCAATAAAGACGCAGGATGGATTAGCTGTGGGCTTGGCATTCCGCGGCCGTGGCTCTCTCTCTCTCTCTCGCTAGCTCGGGGATCTATTCTGGTGATTTGAAGCCGGGCACGCGCGTCCAATGAATCAATCGCGCCTGCCATCCCCGAGAGCGACTCGCGCGCGCTCGTGCGCCGCGAAACCGAGCGCGTCTGTATACTTCGTCTTCGTCGCGCCCTGGCGAAGAGCGAGGATGAGCGGAGACTCGTCAAGTATTATGCACCTTTCTTTCGGCCGTGATCTCACCCGGTTTTAAGAGTTGCCTAAAAGTTGCGAGAGCAGTTTTTGTTTTCTTTGTCTTCGTCAATATTGGCAATGGTTCTTTGAAGATTAAGCCTTCAACTTTGGATATTTTCAGTAATTTCAAAATATTGTTACGGTGACATCGAATGTATGTAGAATAATACTTCTTTTCATAAGATTTCTAATATTCGTTATTCAATTTTGACAGATTTCTTTAAATTAATAGTGTTCAAACGCTGAATTCAGTCAGTCAATACCAATTCATATTATTTGTAATCCAATAAAATGAAAAATCATATAATATTAAAATACATTCTCAGCTGTCGGAGTAAATACAATTACATGTATTCGATTACAACTCAATGTCAATCTATTTTTACAATACGTCAAAAGCTTTATTGTATTGTATTTTATCAAACGTCAATCTCAAAATAATATGAATAAAAGTGACCTAAATGCGTTTTGTGAAACGCAAACAACCATGATTCGTCAATTACAAAATAATGAACAAACGCCTTTATTTTAAAAAACACTCACGTATTTTTATACATTTCGCGTGTAACAGGCCTTCGCATTAGTAAATAAAATATGCTTTTTACCTATATATTTTTAGCGCTTTAAAATACTTATCAAGATAAAGTATATATAGACAACTTTAAACCGACCTCCCAGTTTTCGCCATGAAGATTACCAGTCATTGACAATGCACCCCTACATCAGAGTCTGCAAGAGTCGTAACAAGACCACTGATCTCCCGTGTGCACAATAAGTCGCGGCTCAAAAGGACCGACCAACGATAATCCACCCATCGGCTGCCCAATTCTTTTCTCCCGCGTATACATATATATATATATATATACCTATCGTAACGCACACCGACGCGCTGCCGGGGCTCTTTCACCTTCCAATTACTCGAAACAGAGAGAGAGAGAGAGAGAGAGAGAGAGAGAAAGCAGCAGACTATCTCTCGCACGGGCAGCTATTAGAGGAGGGGTGTACTTCTCTCGACTCCCCCCCGATCACGCACACGTACACACGCGCACCACGGGTACATAACCATCGCGCTCTCGAATATTGCAGCGCTTGGAACGAGAGCGAAAGGGGCAAGAGAGGGAGAGAGCGAGAGAGAGAAAGGTGTACGAGCGCCAAGGGACGCAACGCGAGCTAGTATACCTTATCTCTCTGGCTGGCGCACCTATACGAAAACGAGATCTCTCGTCTCCGCCTCTATATACCCACCCGCACTTTCTTCTCCTTCGCGCGTACGCTCTCATTGTCCGTCTTTCGGTCCTTCTCACTGCCGCTACTACTACTATACTCTCTTGTCTCGGATTCTCCAAAATAAACTTCGCGCGGAAAGAGAGGAGAGAACAAGAGCGAATGTAATTACCGGACCGAACTTCCTCCTTTCATTCTTCCCCCGGTGTATCCTTCCGCCAAGAGTGTATACATATATATGTATATATATATATATACACACACACACACGTTGGAATACGTTCTCATTTGCGCCAGGGAGGGAGCAGAGCCAGATCAAAGAAGCGTCATGAGAAGATAAGTTTGCTTCCTCATTCTCTCTTCTTCCCCGTTTGCCTTTATTCCTTCGGCGATTCTTTCCTTTCTTTATCCTCCTGTGCGCTCGCGCGCAGTCCGCGAAGATGAGAGAATTATAAAAGTGGGGGGAAGGAGAGTTCAGAGTCGTTTCGGTGCACATCGTCTCCCGCTGCTGATGGTTTTCCAAGTTTTTGTATTCTTATTTTAAGATTACGCTAGAGAAATGCTTGTTCCATAGTTAGAGAAACTCGCTTTCTTGCTTTCTCTCTCTCTCTCTCTTTCTCTCTCTACCTCCTTCTCTCGTTGCTGCTGGAAGTTTAAGAAGTATAAAGAAGATAAAATAAGATGCGAGCTGAGGATTTGCTTAGTTGAACGTGTGTAGGAGCAAGCTTAAATCTGATTGTGGTATATTGTAATTGAAAGTTCAAAGTGAAAGATATCGAGGTATATATTCAAAACTACATTTTTTGAGATTATGACGAGTTACTGGCTGATCTTACTTAGCTGATAATTTTCTTATCTTTACTGTATACACACTTCAGTGGATATTCAAAATTCATGTAGCTTCTGAGTCATAAGTATATTAACTTTTTGTGTTATTATTAATTAAAAGAATTATACATCAATATTTGGTCGAACTATACATTAGAGTTTTAAAAGACAAGTTTGTTTCCACATCAGTTAAATCAATTAAATTTTATTCATACGAAAATATCAAAACTACCTAAAAAGCAGTCTCAATGCAAACGTCGAAAGAGATTGAACGAATTGGGACGAACTCAACGTGATAGTGGATGAAAAGAGGTAAGGATATATCAATCGAAAGAGAGAGAGAGAGAGGGAGACAGACTGAGAACAAGGGAAGGTATATATAAGTAGATATAAAGGAGATCGTGACTGGACATGAGCTGAATGCGACGGCGGCGACGGATCTCGAGTGCGCGCGGCACAGCTGTCACTGGCATCTCCGCAATACGAAACTGACCGCGACAGTAGACCTCGACAACGGCAACAACATAAACTTATATAGTCGCTTTCCGATTGATCCATCCCAGCCACTCACTGTACGCCAATGGAACGAATTACCAGTGTCGCTGTGTGTATCTACTCTAATTCGCTTCCTCGCCAACTTATATATATATATATATATGGGTATAAGGAGCCTGCATGCTCGAACAATCAGTCTAGTTTTTTTTATCGCGTGGCTGGATCTCTTGTCTTTTTGTTAAGACTCGTGCGCTGAAAGCGGCAAATATAATCGATAGTGCGGGCTAATTGCAGCGAACGTCGCGCCGATGACGAATTTTGTAACCTCTACTTGACGTTGCTAATGATTTTGTCCGTCAATTGGATATGCGTATACCCCAGTGTATGAGTGCTCTGTTTAATAATATGGAATATCAATCGCGCTTTGATTGACATAAATACGAGAGCAAGATGGCATAAATTTCATTCTACTGCACGTTTCTCATTGAAAAGATGTGTTAAAAGACACGGCTCGTCATCGCATTGGCATTCTTTATGTATTTCCATTATACGCTAGCTACAGTGAAGTGAAGTTTTTATTCTAGCTCATTAAAGTTTTCTGCTATTATGAGCATGAAAACATATTGACTTGTGATTGAATCACTCTGACTACGTTGCTCAGCTTGACAAGCTCTGACAAGGTCTATTCAACGTAAAATGTTCGACAGTATAACGATTTTATCTTCATTACGTATACGTTAAATCACTCTATATATTATAGTTTCGCGTTGCTGTAACAAAATTGTAGATAATAATGGTTAAATTTTGCGAAAAGTTGATTTTAGAAAACACGTTGAATCGAATGATATTTGCGAACAAAGAACACAGCGTCGATCACGTTGACGTTACTGGGATGTGACACGGCTATGGGAGTCAATTATGAATGAGTTTAATTTGTTCCGGAAATCCTATTAAAGGAAGCCGATTACTGGAGCATCTGCGGACAGAGCTTAATTTCAAAATCATACAGGCGAGAAGAGCACGCATCGGTAGCGGTAAAATAGAAGGTACGAAATATTGCCGAGTCATCGGATGAAAATGAAAATGCAAGACACGATTTCTATCTTTTTCTCATTCAATACCGCTCGAAGAAAGAATCATTTCCTGCTATGCTTTTTTTATACTTTTTTTTGTCCTTATACGGCAGAGGGCAAATAACGTGCTCGACTTAAAGCTAATTACAATTGTATATAATATACCTAAGGCTATGCTCAGTCTCTAAATAGTGTAAAGTAATTTCCAGTTTAGTGAATTAACTAAATTGTTATTAAATAGGCAGTATTTACTGTTACATTAAATGCAGACTAAAACACGTTATGAAATTAACATAGCTTTTGATAAAAGATTATATAGAGGGAGCAAGAAAAAAAAAACAGAAAACATTATAGAGGCCGATGTACCCACACTCGTATCCATGGAGAACAGACGTGATGACAACACGAGAAAGTGCGAAATATACGGAAGAGGTGAAAGAAAGCCTCGTCGCGCAAGCACACGTATACACTGAAGAAGCGTAAAAGATGAGTAACACAGTTTTGAAAGGACGCAGAGTAGAGGAAGAAAGGAGCTCGCGTGCACGTGAACAGGTGAAAAGAGGACGGAGGAGAGCATTCGTAGTAGAAGCAGCAGCAGCAGCAGCGAGAGCAGCCTCGGAGTGAAGAATGACAGGACGCGTGAAAGATGAGAGAAGCGAGAAAGACGGACGGCTGGATAATAATAACGAGGCGGTAGCTCGAGAGCTGGAGAGAGAGAGAGAGCGAGCGAGAAGCAGAGAAAGTGCGATAATGGTCAGTGCGACGGGGCGACAATGACGACGAGAAACTAGGATGCGCCACGTCGGATACATAGCGGCCGTCGCTTCTGCAACGTATAGCAGTGATGCTGCGCCTGTCTGAAGAGGGGGGAAAGCCTCTTTCCCCCTTCGAGAAACGAGCGAAGCAATCGGGGTAGGAGAGGGTGGAGGGGGAAAAATGGAGGAGGCCACCGCCGCCGACGTTGTTGCTGCTGCTGCTGCTGCTGCAGCAGGTCACTCTCGCGAGAAAGCGCGCGCGCAGAAGGTGATTGATGGAATGTCAGTCATGGAGTAGCCATCAATCTCCGACTATTTCGCCGTTGCTCCGCACTTTGCCCAAGCGCGCGCACGCCTGGTGTGTCTGTGTGTGTATATACGTGCATTGAGCTGAGGGAGAAAGAGAGACGCTGTACATACATAATGCGCATCTGCAAATATACGAGGTTCTCGTGCACCGGCTGCACTTTTTTTTTCTTTCCCTTTGTTCTTGCTTTTTGTTTGGCGCCTGTTGGAAAATATGCGGAACGCGACGATGATGCATTTATGCGGTAGTTAATTCTCTTTTTTTCGCGACCATTAGTAAACAATCTGTAAACATTCAAGGCTCGGTTAATCAATACATACAACAACCGAGGAAGCGAATATAAATTGATATAAAAGTGTACTAAGAAATTTTTGCCCATCCTGTCTTTGTAGATCCAATATACCGCTCGATAATCTTCTTGCTCTCTGTCTCTATATGAACATTCTCCCCGCAACAGGCTTCATTCACCGCATTACCATAAAATGATCGACCTCGCAAGAGACGCAAAAACACACGGGCAGCCCTTCGCTCACGTGCACACGTCACTGAGACACGACCACACCGAGTCACTCTCTCTCTCTCTCTCTGTCTCTCTATCTCTCTTCAGCTCTCGAGAATAGAAACGCGCATTATTTATTATTCCCATCAGGGTGGTTATACGACGCGAGCGCGCACGTGCGTGTGTGTCTATATGTATACGCGCTGCGATCGGCACAGACCAAAGGCTCGCGCAATGACGCAGCACCTGACCGCAGGTAGTGCGTTACACGACGCCACGTGCAGTCTATATGTATGTGTGTGAGTGCTCAGTATATACCTGGCGTGTGAGGTGATTTTCTCTTTCGCCTTTGAGATTTTTCCGACCGCGTTGTTTGCGCGCGAGCGAGCGTGTTTTTTTCGCGGCTCTATCGGTTTCTCGGTTTTCTGTGTGTTCTAACGCGCACGTGAGGGGTTCGAGTGGTTTTCCCATGTGTTACGATATTTTAAGGAGCTGGTTTTTTCTATTGTCGATAGTAATGTATATTATTATATGGTTATTATATTAAAAAGAAACGATTTCTATACATGGGTCTGAAGTTTGCAACGTTGGAGTGCAACGAAATAAAAAAATTTATGATACTTCAAAGATACACTTATCAAT
>JAYJLV010000032.1:1853328-1923416 GCA_036873485.1 Torymus texanus | reverse complement strand
TTCCATTGTTTAATAATTTTAATTGATTTTAAAAATTATTTCGTTGCACTCCAACGATGTAAACTTCAGGCTCATTTCTATACGAATTAGTAAATTAAAGAAAAAAAGACAATATCCTAATTGAATAAAAATCTAAAAAAAATTGTTTTTTTATATTTTTTTTATACATTGTAAACCAATTCCACGGACCATTTATTCCCAGCGACTTTTACGCAAAAATCACGTGATATTTCCTTATACCGTGTGCGCTCTACTGTCCTCACAAAGCTCTTCCTCTCTTTCTCTCTCCTCTCGTAGCAATGATCGGCCCTATAATAGCGCGAGACGAACGCGAAAGTTCTTCTCCCTCTCACCCTGCGAACGCTGCGTCACGAAACAAATGCGTATACGCGTGCACGTCGCCCAGCGCGAGCATCGCCAATCATCGAGGGGTTTCGTGCGGCGAACGATGACGAGACAAGCGGCCCCGATGATGACTCTTCTGCAACAGCTGTCAATCCCAGTTCGTTCGCGGAAGGAGGAGGAGAAAGAGAGAAAGAGAGAGAGAGAGAGAAAGGCCATTCTTTTCCCTTGGAACATCGCTCATTGCCATCGCTTTTTTCCTCTCAACTCTGCGTGCTTTCTTTTTTTTTTCTCCCCCGGTTGTGTATAGAGGCGATCACATTTCGCGAGCGACGGGTTCGGTGATGCACCGTGAACGAGGCTAAAATGGATTTTCATTATAGGTTACAGAGTGGCTTTTTCAAACTTTCCTTTAGGGATCGGTTTTAGATGTTTTGACTTTTAAGTTCCTATATACAAACTTTTGTAGCTGTTGGAATACAGAAATATGATCTTTTTATTCAATTATCCATATATATTTATAATAACAGAGTATTCAATACGGGGTAATTAAAATAAACATTATTCGTAGCATTTAAATGTTGGCAATAATATGATGATAATTTATGGCTGTCATTAATACTAATTTGTGTTTCTATAACAAAATCGCTGGAAATTTCATACATCGAAAGTTGTAAAGATTAAAGTTAATGTCGTCACTCGGTTTTGATAATTACAATTTTAATAGATTCAATTAAACCTGTAATTATATCAGCGGCGATTCGCATTCACTTCTACTACACTCATAACCGCGTGACATTAACAATCACGCATCGTATAATAATTTTTACACGATCTAAAGTGTAAAAGCACCGTATGCAAATTCGCGCATAACCAGTCAAATAAATGTAACGTATGTTAACGAGGAAAAACGTCGATTCCCCGATTAAAAAAGAAACGCCAGAGTAGCGTTATATTCGAATCGGAATAACTGAGACTACGCCATGAATAAATTTCGCATAACGATGCAAATAAACGCATATATACGTGCGTTTGACAGTCAAGCGTCAGTCAGAAGTCGAAAAAAGTAAGGACGAAAGTGTCCGACACACACAGTAACAAGGGCGGAAAAGTCAGCGATTTAGGCGTTTCGAGTTTCTCTCTCGTCGGTGTGTCTGCACTCGACGGGCATTCGAGAAGACCGCGTGTCGTCTCGCAGGCAACTCGATATCTTTCGAGCCGGACGCGCGCACGCGTGCGGATACCTGTAGTATCCTGAGCCTCTTAAAGATTCACTTTTTTCGACGTCTTTAAGAAGCTAAACGTGTCGCACTCGCCAACGATGTCGGCGCGCGTACTGTTATAGTGCCTGCAAGGCAGCAGCAGCAGCCTCTGCTTTTAATAAAACTTTCCAGAATTTCATTATATGCGTCGAATAAATATATATGTATACGTTTCCTCTTCAAACCGTCCAAATATTTCATTAAGATGTGTATTCAATATTTATGTTTGTTACTGTTTAAATATATACACATGGTATTTATAAATTGCAGATAAAACACTGTACTTTTGCCATTAATTATAGGTTATTCACAAAATTTAAAATATTTTTTTGTATACATAATAAAAAGTTTCATTATATTCCATTCTTTCCCCTTTACTATTATTGAGCAACGTGACATGAAATTTATTGGACAAATGCTGACTATCTACTTTTAGAATATTCATCATTTTCAAGTCAAGCGATAAAAACATCCTCCCGAAACATCATACAATCGACAAAATATCCAATAATCGAAAGACGAAAGCACCTGAAAACAATCAATCCGTCTTCATAATTCTGCCGAGTTCCAAAAATAATTCAGTGCCACTTCATTTAGAGAAACAAAATCGTACAATAATAACAAACCTAAAAATATCCAGCACAACAATCCCGCGCGCTAACTACAAAATTATGTAAAGCTTTGTGAGTTCATCGCAGCCATTCGATTCGAAACAATCGAGAGGGCGAATCCGAGGCGACGTCTTTCGAAGGCGAACGCGAACGTGCCTCCGGAATGCTCAAACAGGTTCACGCTCACGTATCCTTCTCTCTGCACACATATATATATATACACACATACACAGACAGACAGACACACTGAATGCGCTGAGAAGGAAGCGCTCGCGACGAGAGACTTTCTCGCGCGAAAAAATAAAAAAACAGAATAAAAACGATGAACCTTGGCTCGTGCACATGCAAGAAAGAGAAACTACTACAGTAGCTATCGCACATACGTTTGCTAAAGTCACAAGTGCGAGAGAAGAACGGTAAGTTTGAGGTAGGTCCGGTCGGTTGTAGTATCTGAGAGGGAGAAAGAAGGAGATGCGTAGTATAGCGATGCTCCATTCATGGAGCTAGATACTCTCCCTCTCTCTCTCCCTCTCTCCGACAACGTGTATACATATACGCGCCCGTTCACTAGGGGCTCCCCCAGTCAATGCGCTATACGTAACGCCACGCGAAAACTCTCGACTATATACATGCGATGCGAGAGTGTGAGAGTCGTAGACGCTGCCGTCGTCCGGCGCGAAATCTTTTTATAGGTTTTGCGAGCGAAGCGTTGCCAGGAACCGGTGAAGCTACGCCTAGAGGAAGTGATACTGCAGTGCTTTTTCGATAGATTAGAGCGACTTTACACCTTAGATGTTCTGTCGTGCCAGAATATACCTCTTTTTCCATCTCGCAAGCAATTGCGATTCCTTATAAGAAGTGATGAGGTGCGTATATATGGCTGGTAATATAATGAACGAAGTTTATTTTTTTAAATTCTTTTTATTTTATTGAAGTACATCAATTAACTTATATATTGTCTAATTAGGCATAAAAGCATTTTTCAAAGGTGCACAGAATATTGAAGAAGTGAAAGATATTATAGTTTTAAAAATAATATGGGCGCGATAATAAGGCTGGACCTTTAAAAATCTATCGAACAAAATTATTAATGGCTTTTATCTCTCGGCACGACAGCACGTCTCAATCGGGCCGTTATAATTGAGATCTGACCTGCAGATTCAGTCGTCTACTTTATTAGCAATAATCAGAGAAAATAGACTAATGTAAAATTCAAACGCTACCGTGCTTTGCTTATATTTTATAACACACTTTTGGCATTCTAATTAAGTGCAATCGGCTTCGGAGCTCACAAATTTTCTCTCGTGTCAATTTGCGCCGCTTATGAGAATATATAAAATACTTCTTTGCGACGCAAGCGCTATAAATAAAAACTAAAATTGAAAGCGCGCAGCAAAGAGCGAGAAAAATTGATTGGCAAGTACGTATAACTGATCGTTAAAGAAATTAGCGGGAAAAATATTATCAGTGACTTTTCTTAGGTATATAGGAGCATATATAACGTGCTAATAAACCAAAAACCTTTTGGAATATTTATGCGCCCGCGATCACCAATCCTTGGAGCTCGCAATCGCACCGAAAATAACGCAAACTAATGCGCCTCGTCGACATGACCCGTATATAATACAGTGCCCGTAAATATACGACAGCAAGTGCCCGAACCTCTGATAGATACATCATCGTATATACGGTAAAAAGTTTCAGTGCGAGCCATTCTCGCGCGTCGACCACGAGTAATTATCATGTTTTCTCAGATTAAAACAATGACTCGTTAGGATCGAGAGCGTGCGCGAAACGAGTCCGTGTGCGCGCAGCGAAAAAAAAAAACACGCCGGCGTGTATATACGATATATTTCAAGCGCGTTTGTTTAGCTGACGACTATAAAAAAGTCATTCAGTCCTAATCTATGATTCGGATCGTGCCGGTCGAGAAACGAGGGCAGCAACGATCAGCGGTGAGCTCGAGGAACGCACGACGGTACGGCGCTGCAACGAGCAAGCAAGCAAGCAAGCAAGCAACGGCGAAAAGAAAAATAGCATAATATATGATGACGTTTATATTAATGAGAAACGCGGGGCTTTGCAAAGAAGACAGCTGCCGCCGCGGGCTGCCAATCGCCGCCGCCTATGCTAGGAGTTCTTGCGCACGCGCGCGTCGATTGCCGATCGCTCCGCTGATTGCACCGACGCTCGCGCTCATGTACATATATATATATATATACATATACACTCGCACGGTAAGAACGTGAGGCCCATTGTTATATCATCGTTGCCTGTACGTACGCTCCGCATTATTTCAGCGCTAATCTATCATCGGTCGAGTCGTAAGTTATTATTGCTCAAACGTTGGTGATCGCTGTGCGATGCACGCTTGATGCCTGCGCGAAACGCACTCGCGGCTTTTCGAGAGAGAGAGAGCTTGACGACGAGAGTACCGCGCCCGGATATATACGTTTTTCATCGAGGAGGTAACGAGGCCGCGAGAACGCGCAATGAGTTTCTTCGCGCCCGGAACAACAGCATCTTACGGAATAATTATTTGTCGCCGTTACACTTTTTCTCAGCGAGCGCTCGCTGATTTATCTCGTGTCAGAAATATCGAAGTGGCAATTATTTATTTTAATTTTGGGTAAGTCTCAATGTCAACGACTTGATGCAGTATATATATATATATATTTTTTTTTTTTTTCGAAACGAGAAAGTAACGCGCCTCTTGTGCTCGCAGGCTTTTTGTTGATTTTTTTAATAAATTTCATACCGTACTTGGTGTGTGCTGCGCGCAGCCGGAGGAAGTGAAAACAGATTGTGAGTTTGATATTTCTGACGGTGAGCAGTGTCTGCGCGTTTATTACGAAATTATTCGGATCGACAACTGCAGAAACCGATGTGCTTCTTTTATGTGTACTGCACACAGTGAGTAATTATTCCGGTTGTAAGAGTAAGAGGTAATTTAGATTTAATATTGGCTATATATATATATATATATATATATACACACTCCGACTAATAGATTTTATTATTTCTCACGATTCTAACATATACTAAATATATACCGCACTTTATTTGATCTCTCAAAATATTTTCATCCTCAAGCCACTTACTTAGTTAGCAATAGACATTCGCACACCATTGACGTGTTGTCTTTTTTTTTCATCGTAATCGATATCATTATTCTCGTTACAATTACGAGCTCTCCGATCAATTCACTTCTCTCTCTCTCTCTTTCTCTCTAACACTCGTTGTTTCTATTATTGTTGTACTTGGGCATTGTAATGGCCACCACAGGACAAAGAGCCGCGTTATCGTGGCCGACCGGCGCTCTCGCGATCGGCACGGCCGATCATTCAAGTCTTAAAACAGGTAACGAATGATAGAAGCAAGACCGGAGCGAGAGCGAGAGAGAGAGAGAGAGAGAGAGGGAGCAGTCGATCAAACGCGGGCATTGTTTAGTCGGAGTTATGAAGGACGCGCGCGCGCTTGCGCACCGATCGATTGTCATGCCGCACACGGTGAAGAGTCAGAAGTCGCAGAGCAGCAGCGTTGCGTCGAATTGGACGCTTTCTCGTCTCTCTCTCTCTCTCTCTCTCTCCCTATCTCGGTTATAAATGAACGGACTGACAGGAAATCGATTGGATCGCGCACTCGGCCTACCTCCTCTCGATTTAGTTTATATTACAGGGCGCAAAGTATAGTCTTTAGAATGAGAGCGCGTGTGGTGGTCCTTTTTTCTCCCTGTGCAAAACGCGCGCGCGCGAGCGGCGTTTTCATTTTTACGTGACATCAGCAGGTTCGACGGGACGGCGGCTATACGGCCACGCGTGCAAACATGAATGCAGCGCGAGTTCTCTATTATACGTTTTTTTTTTTTTTTTGCAGCCAGAACGCGGTTTATGCTACACGACATGACTTTTTACTTAGAATTTAATTTGCCGCCGCCGCGTTATTAATGATGTTTGCCATGCGGTTGTCGAACGTTGATGGAACGCAGAGGGGCAGCAGCAGCAGCAGCAGCCGCAGCTTTAAGACTGCTCTTCATTTTACGAATCGACGAGCAAGCTTTGATTGATTAACTAAGCGACAGTTAGAGTGATATGAAGATGTTTTGCGTCGACGCGGATATTGGTATGTTTTTCAAACGAATAAAACGAATTTTTGGCAATCCTTTATATTGATACGTTGAGGTTTTTAATGGTGGCCCCGAGGGTGAAAAAATATCTGAAATCACATGACTGGTTAAAGTTATTTTAGACGTTTGCTGTTCAGATAAATCATTAGTTTATAAGCTTTAAATTTATGACTTGCCAGACACTTTGTTTCGTCAACATTTATTTGTGATTAATTTCCGAACAAGTATTTATACTTTACGAGACCCCATGACATTTTCTTTAATGAAAAATCAACTAAAATATCTTTATTATTGCAAGGAGAACGTTTGCGCTAATTTTTAAGTTGGTTAATACAAATGTATAAACGCTAAACATAGATTTGTCGTACTCGCCGCACATGTACGTTGTTTGACAGCATGAATTTATGCGGCTACCATATCTTTGACGAAATTACCAGCAAAACTCGTTAAAGTCGGCTGATTATTCACAGGAATTCCGATATTTTTGTATTCCGCGTAATAATAGATCCGATTTCTCAAGCCGATAAAATATTAAAAGGTTATTTTTGATTTCTAATTCAAGATGGTTATGAAAGAATCATAAAGTCCGCGGGCGTCGAATTGGGTCAGATGGACGTTAGCTCACGCGCGAGCTCGCGCACACGGACGTCAAAACAATAAAGTCAATCAAGCCGTCAAGGTCGTTGATAAAAGCGTAATAACTCTTTGTAGACGCAAAAAAGCCATCTGCAACTTTTTCAATTTTAAATAATCGCCTGTAAAAAAAAAGTGTGCAACTATATTTTTTTAATTTATAGAGGCCAGAAAATTTAATCGCCGACGACAAATCATTCTTGTTTTCTAACTAAAATTTTCCTTATATTCCGATGATAAAAACATATCCATCATTTCGTTTACTCTATACGCGCCGATATATACAGATATACGGAAAGCAGAATATTTTCATTTATTAAATTAGCTGGATGGAACAAAAAATTAAAAGTTACTCACGGCTTCGACTCGACTGACAGTATCGCGCAGGAACATCGGAAAAAGAGCAGCAGTGACGAGCACGCGGCTGCGTTGAAAAATATAAAAATCGCGTTAAGCCCTTCATCAATCCTACTTGCTCGCAATTACTTTATTATGAATTATCATCGTTACACGACGGATGCAGCAGAGCGGCTATTTTTTTCCGCTGCCGCCACCGCCGCCCTGGCCCCGCGTACTCGCGTCAATCGATCGATCTCTTTGCCATCAATCAATCGCGTCAGAAATAATCGATGAACGTGACAATTCGAGTTGAGAGTCGTATGTATACTCGACGTTGTCGCTGTCGTTGTCGTCGTCGTCGTCGTCGTCATTTGCTGCTGTGGCTGCGAACCGGAGCAAACACCACTGAAGTAACCGATCGATCAGCGAGTGTCAACCGGTCACGCGTCTTTCGCTCTTCATATGTGTCGCGCGATTGCGCAACGCTTTAAAGGAAAATGAGTGCGTACACAAGTGAGTGCGACTTGTTTCCTTGGAAAAAACTTATTCATTCTCAATGAGGCTTGAGTACCGAAATATCAGCATTGTGAGATATCATAAAGGCCATGTTTTATTTAATGAGCAAGTAATAATAGTCCAAATGTCTGTGATTTTTTTTCTTGATGTCTGATTGACGAAGTGTGTTAACACTTTTTTTGTCGTCGATTTGAATATCATTCACACCAATTTGCACACAGAACCTATTAATTCTCATTGGATTAATATAACTTTTTACAGCATCTTGATATTGAATACTCAGAGTCATGTAACTGAAATTATTAATGAAAAGAATCTGACCTCACATATTTTCTGATAAACACTTTTCAATGAGTTTCCAAGTAGCTAAAATTTTAAAAATATTACAGAAGCTATAAAATGATAGATTACATTTCTTTGCGATATTTGTTTTATACAATGAATCTAATGAATATAGACATTATTTTCCTAATAATTATTACCGTCGATTATTAATCTTCTTCACAGATAGTCAATTCATAATGACTTTTCAACGATATAAGTGATTTGTCTATCATATTCAATCAAAAACAATTTTTATATTACATCAAGATGAACTCGCGTATCAAATTTAATTCTAAGCTAGCGATTGAGATACCTTATCGGATAATAATTTTGATCCAATGAATTGCAGAAATATGTCATAAAATCAACAAACATAAGTGTCTATGAGACTATGAAAAAAGTCTCGATGTTATTCATATAAAATTCTACATCAGTAATTCAAAGATCTATCATATGTCATAAAATAATCGATTATGTCAATTTCATACTACAAATTAAACAACTGATTGCATTTATAGCAAACAGCTTTTCAAATGTATGACAGACTATATGTACATCAGTTTTAAATGTGTATATTGTTCTGTATAAAAGTGCAAATACATTTAACATGTATATAAATATATAATGAAAAAGATAATGCAGTTTTATTTAACTAGTACTAGTTCTTTCGACTAAAAAAGTCAATGCAAATGGAAACTATTAAGGCGCGTTGCCGGTAGACAAACCGGAAAGGGTGAAAGTGCCTGCTTACTCGGTCCATGTGTGTTTACGGTGATTCATCGGTTCACAAGAACGCGCGCTTGTATACCGTTAGACACGTGTACCGGCGCACGTGTGCGCGAGTCGACCTTATGTCATCGGTGCGATTATGCACAATGGTCCGCAATTCACGAGACAATGCGACTATATACTCTGCGAATCGAGTGTGTCGCAAAAAACTCTACTATGCTTATATCCGACGTGTGCGGCAAGCTCATCCTCTCCTTCGGAATATTAGCTTAATGGCTCGACGAGCGTTTCTCGAGTGGAAGCGATTTGTTATTCTCCGAGAGATTTTGAATTGAGTGGAAAGTCAAACGTATACGGTATCGTCACTTTATGTTTTAGTCTAATGGTATTTATTTTCATCATTATTTTGATAATAAATCGGGCCCAACTATTTAATATAATGTCTATTCCATTCTACGTGAATTGGGATATTAAAGTCATGTCAAACTATCAGTTGAACGAAACAGATATTATTATTGATGTAAACATGAATGCAAAAGACTGCTTACACGGTACATAAAAATGGTAATATTGCAGAGACATGTACTTGCATTATACACTTCATTATTGCATATGCAATCAAACAGTCTGATTAATGAATGACATTACTTTTGAATGACTTTGTATTTTGTTAAAATAAATTAAGTAAATAAGTATAATACCAATAAAATCTAACACAGGTCATTTATAGTTAATATATATATATATTAAACTCAATGTTTAAGGTAGCAAATGAAATAAACAACTATTCTTTAATAAAAAAAAAACAAACAAATCCTTCTACAAATGACTATACTGTACATATTCAACATCTCAACATTAACAATATCATAACTAAAGAAAAGCTAAAGAACAAACATAATCCAAATCATTTTTCACGACGCATAACTTCCCAATAGCCTCGCTAACAAACAGAATACGTGAGCATAAAGCTCAAAGCCTTGCGCTAAAGAAGACGTCGAAGACTTGCTCGCACCCTTCGACTGGTGTATATAGTTATATATAGTATAGCCGTCCGGCACGCGGTGCAGGCAGGGTCGCCAGAGGTCAGAGTTCGAGACCTCGCGCGTATATACGAAGATCTCCAGCGAGCAGAGCCGTGAATCACCGGCTTACACGTTGTTCTCCTGCGCCGTTACACACACGTGCAAGAGAGAGAGTCGCGCGAGGGTAGCCAAGAGATCGTTACACGTGTGTTACATCGCTGAGCACGCGCAAGTGGCAAGTTGGGTTCCTCTTGGGTGTGCCTCTCCTCCTATATATATATATATATATATCTCTCGGTAGATTTTCTTTGCTCTCATATACAGTTGCAGGTTATACTGAGTATGGGAGTAGCTTGATCGAAAACTTTGAATTGACGAAGTTGATATGATTACAAAGATGGTCTAAAGTATAACATTGTATATATAGATATGGTGATTTTCCAACGTCCTAGCCAAGTTAAGAGATTATCAATGTGTGGCAATTATTTAAAACACCTTTTTCTCGCAATTGTAATGTTTGTATAATGTGAGAGTTTCGCGTATTCTTAGCTGAGTTTTAATATAATAAGGGCAATTTTTTTTATTGCTTAATAACTCGCGTAGTTTAAGAATCCTACATACACGTTTGCTAATTAAGAAATGTGCTACTGCTCCAACCACGACGTTCCCATAAAAGCCCCCCGAGATCAAGTGTCCCGAGATTAACCTGCTTCTTAGCATTTCAAAACAGCCCGGCATAATTTCTCCATTCGAGCTTCCTTCAAAAAGTCATCATTACTCGACACTAAAATCTCTACTCGTGCCGCGCCTTTATCACTCAGACTTGCGCGATAATTCACGATTACGTGTGTTTTAGAACAATTAAAAAAAACCCTCTTTGTCTCCTACACTGAACAAAAAAATTCCTCAACCACACGAAAATAAGCAAAGAAAATCAAATTTACTCCCACCACTACTTTTCAGCTTTAATTGCACCTGAATTTGCATCTGCTTCTGGCGGATTATATATCCGACGTGCGTGCACACAAATATGTATATGTATAATATATATACGTATATATATATATACGTGTACGAACGGTCCGTCACGAGCGCGGCGCGGTTGATCTATGCGCGTGTTACCTCGCATTCACGCGGACAGAATGCTTCTCGTGTGTATATAGTACGTGTGCCTGTATGTGTGCACGCGCTGACGTAATGCGCGCAATTATTACCGGCGGCGGCGGGACCGGCCGTTATCAGGCCACCGACGTCGCGAGTATTGTGTACTGCGTCCCGCTCTGCGTCTGCACCTGAGATGCATTTCGTATTGCAAGCGCGTGAACTGCAGAGCCGAGAGACGGCCGAACTTATGGCTCGCACGTGTTGTTGTACCGTCAATTTCAAATCAATTTTTATATATATATATATATACATGTGTCATTGCTTGGGCAGTTTTATTTATCAGCAACTTTTTTCAACACATCATAAAAGTGCAAAGAAGATACTCCCTAAAGTTGAATTAGTGAAAAAACCACTAAAGATTAGTTAAAATTGCTCCACCGTAACATTAGTGAATATTCACTAATGCAATAGTATAAATATTCACTAATTCTTAGTGGAAGTATATGGACATATCTACTAATAAGAAGAGTTTCACTATTTCATCAGTGAATATTCACTAATCTTTAGTGGTTTTTTCACTAATTCAACTTTAGAGAGTATACATATTTTACCTTTTATTTTGCGAGGAAGTGACTGCGAATTTATACTTTGAACCGCGCGTGAAATGTAATAAAATATTCAAATTATTGGATTGCAATGCAATTTGATGCACATTATTTTTCTACGTGTAATCATATTATATAGTGAGAGTAGGCATGAACATCCATTATAGATAAAACTAATTTACGACCCTTCCAACAGAAACATCACAGATGATGAATTTCGCCTACAATAAATCTGCCATTGATAAATGCATCGTTATTAAATAAGAACCTCGGAACCCGCTTGGATGAACACATTAACGATTTTTCATTAAAAAAAATTATCATTAAGATGAGGTGAAAAAACTTGCTAATAAACCACAAAGGTGCAATCCTTTATATAAGTAAACAAGTTATTAATGTAATTACATAAAGATTATAGAAGCTTCAAGCTCATTACCTATTTCACGTGGCTCGCACACATGCACATATACACACATCGCTCATGTGTTTTATGTGGTATAACGGAATGTACTGGCGCGCAGGCGTATTAATGCATATATATATATATATATATATATATACATACACACACATACCCACACGCGCGGCTGTGGACTAATTGTTACCGGAGGAACATTACGCAAAACCGAAGAATGCGAACGAGTTTTTGCAGGGCCGCTATTATAAGTATTGCGATTCAAATGTGAGAATTAACGAGCTTCGCGTGAACGCCGAGACTAAGATGATGTAGTTGCGGATTGATTTATATTTGCGATTGGAACGACGCCTGCAGAGCTCGTGTAGCCATTAAAAATATCAAGGTTACTGTTTTTTCTCCTCATTCTTTCTCTCTCATTCTCTTTCTCTCGTCCCCACGTACTTCATTTCAGAAACGTGCATTTTTACGGGGTACGCAAACGAAAAAATCCGCAGAACTTTTCACTAAATTGATTAGTTCTTCTTAAGATTCAGCTTCGAAACAATAAAAGTGATTTATGTGCTTACGACGGAGACTGAAGTTTCCCATAACTGCATTATAATTACTGCGGTGGCGCAGCGTCGCAAGATACTCACCTAAAACACAAGAAGAGAGCGATAATTAGTAGGCTGCAAAGTACCTTGCACACGCGGCAATAAATAAAAACATTAAAATTAATGAATCCCTCTAATTAGCATATATATCTATATTTCATTCATAAATTCACAATAACAGCCACTGTAACAGTGTATCAAAGCGCACTACGCGCGGCTCTCGCAAAAAAAAAAAGCGAAATCAAGTACAATTTTGCGAAGAGGCCGTGGATATACGTATATATATATACACACGTGCTCTCGTAAACGTAATACGCTCTAATGATACGTTTAGCATTTATAGGAGTCCAAGGCGCGAATATGGAGGCGCAGAGAGAAAACGACCGGATGGCGTCACATCATCAGCCGCTCGTATATACCGCGAGCTCGCAATAACTCATCATTAATTGATTAATAAGTCCTGTCGTATACAGTGGCTTGCCTTATGTATATACATATACACGTAACGTATCCACTCGAGACCTCGAATCTTGCTCTAAGCATCTGATATACGGAATCGACACTCGTGCCAACGGCGATTAACAGCACCTGCCATTCATTTGGCATTCCCGCAGGGCAAGCGAAAAACAAGGCGAGCATTTAAATGTTTCGAATCGCTCGGATTCGCGCCGCGCTCTCTGTGTGTGCTACGAGTACGCATGCGCGCGAGCGGTGAGCCCAGTTTTTACGAGAACGCGGCCGCGAGAAATTATTCGCGGCTGATTTATAGCGTGATAAGTGCGCGGCTGAATTAACTCGCGAGCGCACTGCTTTTGCTTATATTCGCTCGCAAGGAAATACGCGGCAGACTCTAATGTGAGATACATTTAGCAAATGAATCTAACCTTACGTTTATTATTATTATATAGAAAAATGACTTATTTCATATTTCACGAAAAAAGGCAATACTACACTTTTATTGTACCATACCGTACAACTCGAAGCTCGATGACCGTAGGGTGCACAACTCGGCATTTTTCGAGCTCGCAAGGCCCCTATTCCATCGGCACGATCGTACAGAAGGTCCCACTGTGCTTTGCACATATATACTCGCTCGCTCCCTATTACAAGCCACAACTCACTCGTAGCTCTCGCACAAGCGCACGCATCCTTCTATTTCCGTCTCGCTCGCGCTCCCGCGCGTAATACGAGCGTTTCAAATTGCGCGCATTCGGTATGATACCACGGCGGCTCGCGCGTTATTTATAAGGTATGCCGTAGCGAGAGAAAATTTCCAAGTAAAACCCGCGTTCGCTCGCTCACTCGCTCTCTTTCTCGCGCGTATACGCGCGAATTATGTGCGACCGTCAAGTTGGCAGTCGTAGCTTGATCGATGTGACGTCTTAAGTGCCGAAGAGCAGCACCTCGATCGCGCTGCACGTGCACGAGGCGTGTATGTATGTATGTGTGCATGTTGCCGAGGAGATAAGCTCGTGTGTGTGTATATATATATATATATATATACATATATATATATATATGCGAACTGGCCGCAGAAGAAGGCACATGCAGACCGGTATAACGCGCGTGTGTGCAAAAGAGAGAGAAAGAGAAATAAGGACGAGCGTTGCGATTGCGCGACGACGACGGATGGCTTGGCAACGCGATATGACTATAATGGGAGAATTTGAGGAAAATTATTACCGCTCTTTGGTTTGTGACGTGTGGAAGAATTGATGTACGGAAAGGGATGACAAATACTTTTATTTACCCATATTTTTTTTCTTGTTTTTTTTTCAAGAGATGTATAAAAATGTTGTGCTTGACTCTTTGATGTGTTTTTCTGTTTTTAGAGAAAACTTGATATAACAAGGAAAAACAAATAATATAAATATTATCTATCTTAATCTATAAATATGAAAGTACATCACAATGCGTTCAAAGCAAAGTAATTTTTCCCGCATATGCTGAAAGAAATCAGGCAGCATGAACTCCGAGCAAGTATAAGTACAGAATAAAGTATCAGGACAAAGTCAACGAGCCGCGGAAGAGTCGTGGGCATCATCGAAATTACGCAGAGTCGCCCGGAAAATTCGCCTCCTCAGCGATACATGTAACAAAAGCCTGCGCAAGCGCGTGTACATCGCTGATCAATCATCTGGCGTCAATCTCGCCGGCGTAATAAAAGTTGGCCGGAGAGAAAAGTTAGGGAGAGGCATAGGAGAGCGAGAGCGCGAGGGAAAAGAAGGCGTACTATATATATATATATATATATATAGTATTATCTGCTCTTGACGTCCGGGAGCTACTGCTACTGCCGGTGCGTTCGCGTGCCTCGACGTGATGGACGAATTTCGTGTCTTCGCAAATAAGCGCATTAATCAAATGACTCAACGTTCTATTTTCGTGGAGGTGCTCCCTCTACGTTCTCTCGTTCTCCTCGATCCGCGACGAGCGAAACAGAATCTGTTTGTCCGAGGGACGGAGCCGAGACATCTGTCATTCTCCGAGCGTGCTCTCTTCTCGCGTAAAGGTATATATACACATAATGCGTCGTTTTTTCGCTACCGCACGTATAGCCAACGATCGTCAACGTCGTAAAGTCCGAATCATTCTCACTCGGCGCGGAACGAGAGAGTGAGCGAGCCGATTTTAGACCCCCGAGCGCCCGAATGATCTATAGCGACGCGTCATATTTATAGATGTGAGAAGAGAGTGTCGTACATTTTTTTTCGAGATTGAATTTGAGGGAATTGTTGCGGGAGTGTAATTTTATACCGCGTGAAGTTACGAGCGTGAGTTGGAAATGAGGGATTTTCGAAAAATAGGTGGGGAACGCGCGGCGATGCGTGTGTGTTTTGATTTCGGTCCAAGAAAGCGGGACACGTTGTCACGCGAGTGTTACATGCTAATCAAAACTTTGCGTGAATCCAATAACATTTGCTTCTCTGCTTTCTAATGCTATTATTCTATTGTTCCTTGCTTCAATTTCTCACATTACTGTATTCAAGAATTATGCATTTATTAGTAAATTAATTTAATCACGACACTATAAAAAATTATTCATTTTTTAATTGTTATTTACTAGAACAATGAAAAACCAACTGTTATATAAATAGTTGAACCGAAAATAAGTGATTGAAAGTATATATAACGATAAAACTCAATGAACTGATGCATTGAAGACCGTTAAAAATATATTTAGATGAAAATCAAATTAAAGTTTAAATTAATGTTTAATGACTGAATAAATTACCTTTGATAATTATAAGTCATTGTTTTATCAAGCGCATTATCGGTGCAACAAAAACTTTATGCGCTCGCGAGAGAGAGATAAAGAGGGAGGGAGCAAGGAAAAAAGAATAAAGCCATCGAATCTCTTTAATTGCATTTGTGCGTTTTATCGAATAATTTCGGCATGGGCATACACGTACATATACACGGAAAAAAACTTTTGTTGATATCGAATAAAGCCTGCCAGGCGTCGATAAAACAACGCAAAAAGGGGTGAAAGAAAGGCCGCGGAGCGCGCGCTCGGCACACCACCGTTCACATAAATCAAATAACGCTAAATAAAGTGAATAAAATCCACAAATCAGAATAAACGCATGGGCAAAAATGCATGCCCGCGCACGTGCGTGTGTATAGCACGCATAGGTATAGCAGAGGGAGAAAGAGAGAGAGAAAGAGAGAAAGAGAGAGAGAGAGAGAGAGAGAGAGGAGAAATAAAGTGAAATTGAAACAACGCGTTGCAGAGGATGTGCGCCAGCTAGAGAGATAAAGAGATACGCAAATTTCGATGGCTGAACGCCGTCGCCACCGCCACTGCTGCTGCGTCAGTAATTAAAAATTGTCAAACGTACTTCAAGCGCGAATTCGACTGGAAGACCCGCAGGCAGGTCGAGCGGAGAGTTGCGTTGTTGCGCTCTCCACGCGTGAGAGAGAGAGAGAGAGAGAGAGAGGGGGTGAGGGAGAGCGAAAGCAAGGTTGGGCGTGACTGGGATTGCAATCATTAGACAGTACATTATTACTCGGTGAATATTAATTGATTTCGAAAACACAATTTTCTGTGTGAACGATCAAAACCCCCGGCCTCTGAAGCATTATCCATGCGGCGCGTGTGAGTGCACACTCTTCTGTGTTTATATATATATGCAACCTCGTGCTGTCGATTTCTGTCTCTCTATCACTATTCCCTATAAACTTTTGACATCATTTGTATGTTCGACTCATTTGATTTGATTATGTAGAAAAATTGTTTTCACCCGCACTCCTCGTTCTCGGTAACTCGAACTCGCTCGCTGCCAGTATAGCCACGGTACAGCGCAATTCTATTTATATATAAGTGATGCGCGCATGATTTCGCTCGTCATTGTCATTTTATTCGCTTTAAAAATTTCCGAAATTGCTACTGTTTGTCTGTCGCGAGAGAAAGAAATTCGAGATAATAAATCAGCATCAAAGTTAATCACTGACAGAGTTTAAATTGAATCGAAATAATCTTGTTTTAAATAAATTACGAGTAAATAATCCTTTTAAAACGGATTGACAAACTTTTTTTTTAATTATTCAACGCTTAAGTAATAGAAAAAAATAAAAAAATTGTTTGAAAACATATATCATTTGATAAATATATATAAAATTTGTATACATTGTTTGAACAATTTCCTAGATAAACTTTTTTATGCAAATTTGAATACATTTAATTTCAATTTCCATTTCATGTTTTAAATTATTATCAATTGCTTTATTTTAATTGATAAAGCGATGGTATACCGATAAATAAATAAAGTTAATATTTACGTTTCCCTGCATTCAATATTTGACGTTGATTATCAAAATATTACTAAGCGAAGCGAAATACCTACAGAGACAATTTTTTTAGTGAATATTACCATTTACCGTGTAATAACGACGGAACAGTCTCATATTTTCATCAATCTCAAAACGTAATTTTGACTACACCATTTTCCTCAGTATACATTATTTTAAAATTAGTAAACAATACCACATGGACATGTTTAATATTTTCACGCGTAAGTTTGAATAAGTGTATAATCTAGTAATAAAAACGCGCTCTCATAATAACATTGATAATCAAGAGGATTACCGGGACTTCAGGATGAAAAGGCGACACGATAAAGCAAACATTGAACGTGGTGCCAAGTCCGGTACCACGTAACATCTCAAAGAACTCTAGCAATCGGCAGCTTAGCCGGAGCTTACGGCCATGCATATCTCAAGCATCCTATGCGCAATTGCACGCACCCACCACCACCGTCAAACTCGCTCCTCCGCCTAATAACACCTCTAATTCCGCTCTGTTCTCGCTTTTTAATCGCGCAGGTGCGCACGCTTTGTACCTCTTTCGCCGCGCGGCTGCAGTCGGATGTCATTACGCGAGGGCGAAACCGCACGCTCGGATTAGCCGGACTCTGCCGGTGTCGTCCGCTGGACCTAAGCTCGTTATCACTCGTCGATAATTATTAGCAAGGCCCGCGCGTGCCCCCGTGTAATTTCGCGCGTCTACCTCGGCTATGCGAGTTATATATGTATATAGCGAGTTGACGCTCAGATCGTTTATATATACGGCGACACGTCGGATTTGGCTGTTCGGTATCGTGGAGGCAGAGGCGCTCGCGATTTTCGCTCGTTTGACTTTGCGAAAAGGGATGCATACGGGGGATTCCTTGGAGCGATGAGCCACTGCTCAGAGTACTGGGAGATTGTACTTTCAAATAATAAAGTAGACATTTCGTAATTAAAGGTAACCCTGCGTTTGTTAAACCTAATTCCTAAACAATTGAGCTTTTGAGTATAGTATAAAATGAATATATTTTCAGTTTTCCAAAAGGAACGCTCATTAACGGAAATATACATCCATTATAAAAATGAAACGTATATATAGCTTTGTACCTTTCATTAGTTGTGTACGAAAATTACACTTAAAATAAAACAAAGAATTAACTTCCGCACACATTGATAATTACAACTAGACGGTATAATAACCTCTATTCTCGCACTGCTCTCTTCCATCGCGCAGAGAGATGAAGCTGCGCGAGCGGCTCTGTCGATGCGTGAAATAGAAATCGAGCGAAATGAATCGACGTGCCCAAAGCGCAATATATATAGAGAGAGAGAGAGAGGGAAGGTGAATACGAGGCTCGAGAAGGGATAGCCAGTGCCACCACCGCCGCGAACACGCCAAATTAGCGGCATCACGGCTGCCTGCGCCGCATAGCGCAGGCTCTCTCCGCTCGGCTAATTCATTTTTTATGACGCGGAGCGATCGTGCAGAGTTGCGAGCACGCGATTGCCCGTCTGCCTGCTTATTTTTGACAATCTGCAGAGATTGCGTCGCGTATATGCTCACGGCCGGTTTAACCAAGTGGGAGTAGAAAGTGGATTTGATTACTGACGTGTATATATGTGTATGGATATATACATATTGTTTGCTTATTTTTTACAATGAATTTATAAATTAATCTATTCTTTGTCAAATAACATATATAAAATATTGGTTATAACGTGATTAAACGGTACTTTATATTTTAAAGTTATAGCAAATAAAATACTAATCTACAAATGTTTTATTTTATTTATAACATATTTTATATGTACGACGCTAAATAAATAATAAATATTTTTTTATTATCATGAAATTAAATTGCTTATATAAGTCATTATCGAATAGTAATGTCCTGACTAGATGTATCATGGATATAGATAATAAAAATGTAAAGGAAAAGCTCTTAGCTATCGGTACTATTATCACACCTTATAGATAGTCTACAAAATTGATAAGGGCAAGTTTACGCTCTACTTATGTAAATAAAAGCCACAACTAAATCTACAATCGTTCAAAATTACAAATCGATTTCCTAATAGTTCGGGTCGCGTTCGATTAATTAAACCGAATTTTTCCGGCACAGCGAGCCCTTCTCGACAGGCGGCCGCTAATGGCTTGACTACTGCTCGTGCGCAGGGATCGACACCCATATATATACATATATATATACGATCGAGATTTTACACGCGCGGGAGCTTTCGAGCGAGGATTAATGAATCCGGAGCAGCATCAGCGAAGCCAGTTAACCACCGAGCTCACGCACGCGCCAAATGAAATCGTTCATGTATAAAGCATAACTGTTTGAAGTATTTCGTGTACAACACCACCAAAGTTCCAAACATTTATTATATACATACGCGTGAATAATTTCATTAACGTGTCGGGGAAAAGTTTTTAATAAATATACAATACAATGGCAATTAAATATTTAATTATATATGTAATGCGATACTCATATCGAGTGCCAAAAGTATTCTGAATCAAACAAACGTATAAACACATAAAGCGACGAGCCAGACAGCCGTGGTGTACAATTCAATTGCTAGCTCGTCAGCGTACAAACCGAGCAAAACAGAGAGAGAAAGCTGACGAAGAGCCATGGCAAAGGTGTCGAGGGGAAAAAACGATACAGAGCGCGAGAGCTGCTGGCAAAAAAAAAAAAAAACACGTGCACACTGGCCGAGAGCGAGCTGAAAAACGGCTGATTAACGTGCCGGTCGTTCGGTGACCGCCACGCGTGAGTACGAGGAATTACGATTTAATCAGCTTTCGCGTTTTTCGAGGGCCTATATATACCAACGTCCGGAAGCTGCTCCAGTTTTTCATACCGCTCGTAGCTCGGTTATTACGACTTTATTAAATGACGAGAGAGAGAGAGAGAGAGAGAGAGAGAGAGCTCGAACTTTTAAAACTGATTCTCGTCGGCTCTCTTTCTCTCGTTATTAGTCAAATAAGATTAACACGTACTCCCTGGTGTCCTCTTTTGTCATTGGATCCAACTATTACGTGCCACGAGTATAAAATTATTTTTCATTTCACCTGAAATTTCGCTTATTCATCTTATCTACATCCATCTGACATAAACGATAAATCAACAATTGTAGCAGTGACTCAACAGATGTTTGACTTTATAAAGAGAGTGAAAACAGAACGGCATTTTTTTCACATACACGGAGAAAAATGTTGTAGTAAAAATTGTCATATCTGATTGTAAGTGTAGGACATACTCGAAATACCCCAAAAATTGCCATAAATTTATGTTATTTTAGCATGAATTATGGCATTTTTGGGGGTATTTCGAGTATGTCCCACACTTACAATCAGACATGGCAACTTTTATCACAACATTTTTCTCCGCGTGTAATTATGTGTACACATTAATTAGATATTTCGTAACCAATGATCAGAAAAATGTCAACATCTCTCGGGCGCCGCGAGCTCATCATCACACGAGCAGAACGTGATTATCAAACTCTACCCTCCACGTGTTCCCGTTTCGCGAAATCGGTGAGTTTATACAAATATGTTTAAAAAACTCCGAGAATGCAAGCGCGTGTAGCCAAATCGTCGCCGGAGATAAACTATGTATATATCTGTCTCTCCGCGTGTGCACGCGAACATTATATCGTATGTGCACATGTGTGTGTGTGTATATATATATATATATATATATATAAACTCTCGCCCACCTGTACACAGCTGTGCAAAAGCGCCACACGCGCGCACCTGCTCTATCGTCATCGCGTGTACGCTGCGGCTCTGGCTAGACGCGGCCTAATGATCTCGGCGGGGCGCGACAGTTTTTCGATATGGGAGAGTTGCCCTCTATGAGCCAAATGTGCCGATAATAACTGGTCTAATAATGAACTTTCTAGATAGTATCGCAAGGCACGGCTCTATTGGCGATGGCGATACGGTGCTTGAAAGTATATACTACGCAGATGTATACACTGAGCGATTGCCATTTGTGTATTTTTATACAAAAATTCAGCCATTGTGCACATTTATTTAGCTGCGAGAGTATATATTGATACAAAGACAGGAAATGTCGAAATTTGGCTCTATATTGCATGATGCACATACTCTGAAAAAGCTGCAAAATTAATTATGCAGCTTAATGAAGCGCAAAAATAAGATGAGGGAAAATTGTTTTTGAAAAAATCTCAGCTGTTTCCACGTATATTCTGGAACATTTGTGCAAACGATATTATAACTGTTCAAATTAGCTTATTGAATTTTAAAATACTTATTGTAAAATACGTGTTTGTTTGCGCAAACTCAACCTGTTATACAATGTTTTGAAAATGTGATACGGAGCATTATCATCAGCAAATTAAAAGTCATCTAATGAATGTATTAAGTACATCATTGTAAGATATAAAACTATCATTTGATCAATCAGTATAGGTGAAGATAGTATTCGAATTACATACACATGCTAGACGTTCGAAATTAAACGCGTATCTTAAAGAAACCTACCCGTTGAACCGATCTCACCCGTTCACTTCCGGCCACTCCGGAATTTTACCCGATGACGCGGCTATGAGGCCCCGCGACACTGGAAGCTAGGCGTGGTGGCGCTCACACACATACCCACACAAAGAGACTTTACGAGCGATCACCCCATCGCTGACCTCTCAGCAATAATCCGGCGGCACTTCGACGGCGCTCGCCATTATCGCTATCTTTACGATCGACTGTGCGCGCTACGATTTTACGACGACGAAGACAACGACGGAGGAGAAGAAGCTCGCCTCCGCGTTCTCTTGTTCGCGCGCTCATCGCCCCCCCCCCGTCCTTCTTCTTTTGCACCGGCATACTTCTTTTTTTCCGATTCCGTTGCCTCCTGGACAGCTTCATGAGATCGCTTTCTTCAGTCCTGACAAGTGTTGTTTTCGATGCTTTTATGCGTATATATAAGTTTTTTTTTTTTCATCAAATTGCCTTTTTATTTGTTTCCTCGATTCTACCATATTATTATATCTCTGTTATATATATATATATACAAATAGCCAGATAGCATACCATTTTCTATGGCTAATTCAAACTACAATATAATATTTCATTTATATAAATAAGTACTTTTGAACGTTAATGTATAATGACGTATGTACATCCGTTTATTCGCAATGATATAATTTATGCAGAAATCAAATTCGCTTCAATTTACATCCATTCAATACACTTTCTCTTTGATTTGAATAATTTCCATTGTGGCAACATATTAAATAGCTAATTCTAAAAAATTTACTTCAATTAACTCGATGATTTGATTCGCAAATCAAGCTTATACAAATTAAATCATGATGTAAATATTACATAATATTAATAGGTCGACGGACTATCATATAACTTGAACTAACTATTTTAAACATTTTAAAGTTAATTTAACGTCAATCGTGCATAATCAAATAACTGCATGTGTACATCGACTATAATGAAATGATTATATTCAAATTAGCAGCACCATTAAAAATAAAAGCCAAAAGGCAATAAGTATATTTAATTCTAACGCAAAAAAAAAACAACAATTGCATATCGTATAGTCACGCGCAGTATCTGTGTGTATACCTCTAGTTTAAACTCGGGGGCGCGCAACAAGCTATTGCATGAGGAGCACGCTTCGTCGACACCGTACTTCTCTCTCTCTCTCTCTCTCTCTCTCTCTCTCTCTCTCTCTTTCTCTCTCTCTCTCTCTATACATACACACGCGCACGCTAATACACCGACACAATCGCAGAGAGTCGCGCATCCCCCGAAGGTCCGAATATCGATCTCCGTACATAATTAAATACTAGCCCCGGCGCACATCGTGGCTCTGGGCACAAAGAGTCGCTCGCTCGTGCGCACAGCATTCGGTCTTTGATCTGCCCTGACAGACAGATCCCGTCATCGTCGTGGACTTCAATAGCTCAGTGCGCGTACCTACCTCTCTTTCTCTCATCCCCGATCGTGCTCTCTCTCTCCCTCTGTGTATGTGTATATGTACGTGTGGGAGCTGCTTCTGAAGCTGCCATCAGCCTGTCTTCGTCCGCAGAAATTGCATGCGCGCGCGCGCGCCCGCGTTGTTGTCGCAATCGTACAAATGACACGCCGCAAACAGCCAAGAGAAAGAGCAGAGCGTTTTTCTCTGCGCGACTCTTCTTTGTATACTCGCGCACCAATGGGTAGGTGGGTGGTTGAATATGTGGGTGTATCGAAGCCTCGCACGTGCTGCTGCTGGAGGTAATTACAGAAGAGTTCGGGGAAGGTATAATCGGGGATATGACGGATTGAAGACTCGAAAGAGTCGAGGCTAATATTCTTTCTGTCGCTTTTCAATACAATAACTTGTCTAATACATTTTTCAAATCGAGAAAATATGACATTGATGTGAAAAAGCACGTTTTTTTCTTATTCATCTTTTATCTTGTTTAGCGTCGTCATATAATATTAAAATTAATAGAAGCTATAGATACTTAACGATGCTCGATAATTCGGTGCATATACGTAGACAATAAATAATAAATTTAGAAACGAAATCGTTAATTAATTACCACGATATATAATATGATGCTCGTCACTCTTTATCTCCTGTCTCTATTAGAATGTTATTTTGAGCTCAGAAAGTAGCTGCATCCCAATGCTCAATTCGAATAATAGCCTTTTAAATTTTACGACTAAAAAGTCGTTTTATGACTTAGCAGAATTAGCTATGCATTGTTATTTTTGTCACACAACACATACGTAAAAACAGAAAAATAACGACTCTCTATTGCAATTACAAGAAATTTATTTACTGTACGTAAGTTAATGCAAGTAATTTGTGATTCCATCGAGTGATAAAAGCATGGTAATTGAATAAATTATTGAAATCAATTCCGATCGCTTCAGACGCCGCGATATTCCCGTCGCGATAAATAATAATTCCACTGCATTCGATCCATTCGTGATGAGTCACATTTTTTTACTCACACTCGCGCGCTAACTCTCGACAGTTGTTAGTACAGGAGCTGTTCATTAAATTATTATTAACGCCAAATCGAAATATTTGAACACAAAAGTGATCTCTAGCTCATACAACACCTTTCCTTCTATTTATATATGTATATATTATAAAGATTTCGAGCAATATCACATGTATGCGCGCGGCCATTGTACCTCGACAATCCATAATTAATGTACGGCTAGCAAAGAAAATTCTATAATTACCCGGTAAGTAGCGTTCGCGCGCTTGTGCACGTGTCGATTGTATAATAATTAATGCAAGTACCGGTAGAACTAACATAAGTGCGCAGCCAACTCTCAGTACCGTACGCACCTTCGGACATATCAATCCAACCAACGGCAATGTAGGTATATGTCCGTATAAAGCGGCTATTGCCGTGCGAAATCCACAGCTCGGCTTACATAATTACGTTCGCGAACACATCTGTTGAACGCTCGCACGCGCAAATAAACTTGCCACCGCTCACGTATATGTATATATACAGCAAGCTCCCTTTCGCGCGATTACGCAACGAGAGATTCGGAAAGTAAGGTGTATATCACGACACGATGCACAAAAAAAAGCACGTCTTTGCGTCGTCGCCTCTCACGCGCGGTATGCTATGCAGTATGTGTTTAACGAGACAGCACACGCGCGAGTTGCAGCTGCAGGGCCAGTTCGATTTTTCGCGGGAAACAAGAGAACGCGCTTTGATGATGGCTTTTCCTTTCTCTTGGGTTCCGTCATCGTGCGTGTGCCATGCACTTGATGAGTTTTTCGCTTTTCCCGGCTGGTATATATAAACAACGCCGGCAGCACGATAGAACGACGATGAGCCTCTCGACTAAAGGAAATAATCGATCGAACGCCACGCGGGAGTGGCGTGATTTTTTACGCGTCGCGGATATATATATATATATATATATATATATATGTGTGTGTATGTGTATAGGTATATGCGTCGCGTGGTTGTTTGCACTTGGGTTCTACGCGTGTGTATATAGGCCCATATTTACTGCTACTCCGGCATCTCTCACGAATTTTCTTTGCTTTGTACGGCTGATGATGATGAGTTTGAAACGTAGTTTCGTTTTCTATGGATAAGTCGATCATTAGATTTATCGTTTATTTATTCTTTTGTTATATCCCTTTGCCCGTCTGAACAGATGGCCAAGATAAGAGAGGTGTATACTATATGCGATTTTAGAGATTGCGTTATTTGCAAGTAATTGAGAAGTTGATTTTATATTTTTGATTAAAATCGAATGTAATATATAAGAAGGTAGATATTTTTCAATTGTTATCGCGTTGATAATTATTCATTCCAAAGATGAAAATCATTATAGTAATGATATTAATACATAACGGATTAATGTTTTTCGAATAATAATTAATTTGTTTAAATTTTCTATGTGCGGTAATAATAATGAGCATACTAATTTTCATATATCCGTTACTTTAGTTTACATATATCATTCTAAAACAAGGTGGCAGTTAAATAAAGAGTAAAATAATATGAACCAGTATATTTCACAAGTACTTTTGCACGCACAGCTGTGAAATGAACATTAACATGTATTAAGGGTGAGAAGATTATTAAGATAACCCAAGTTTATAATGTCAACCGTCCCGTACAAAGGATGAGAATTTTTCTGCAAGTTTTTCTTTTCTTATACTTTTCGACGACTAATTTGTGATTGCAAAACCATTGTAAATCATAAGCCATAAATCGAATAAATAACCAGATATCCCTTGAGTCGTCATGTGAATAATCATAAATTTTCTTGTTAGTTGACTATTATTGTGAAATAAACTACGTTATTCGGATGAAGATTTTATAAGTTTTATTCACCTTAATCACATGCTTATCATAACCTGCTGACATATAGTAAATTAAAAATTTATAGTTTTGACGTATATATGTAAATCAGTGTCAGAAAAAACTCGTCATTTTGCGCTTAGTACCGCATAAATAAATACTGTATTCGTTTAATATAGGCGTTCTTATTTTTTTTCTTCGCTCTATATATACCTGTTATGTCGCGCACACCAACGTAATGACACACAACGGATACGATGACGCGCGTTCATCTTTTTGGTTTTTCAGCATGAACACGAATGGTACGATGACATGGAAGGCCAAGACGGTAATTATAACGAATCGAGCAATCAATCATGAGAGATTAGAGATTAGAGTCGATTTCTAAGTAGCTCCCCCGCTATATTCACGCGTCTGAGAGCGCGGGAGTTGTAATCCGAGAGAGCGAGGTAGTATCTATCTTAAGGTCGCGAGAACGTCTCGTTACGCAATGCACGCCGTGTGTCTCCGTATAGTGGCAACGAGATCATGTGCTCTCTGTTTTTGCAAATCTTGCAGAATTTCGTGCAATTTTCATAATTCGCCTTGTAATTATATAAAAAATATATTGACTTTCAAACTTTGATCAACTGAAAATAAAAAAATAAATTATCAGATATACAACGTTGATTAAAACATCTAAGCACTAAAACAGGTTTGAAGAGGTTAAAAGTTCGATACCAAATATACATTTATATAAAAACAGCAATGAAATCAATACAGCGACAACAAAGGAATTGAAATATCTGAGAAAACACGCGTCACGCGCAGCAGGCGTCTCCCCGAACGCATTGATCCTGGTGGAAATTCCACGGGAAAATCCGTCGGCACGAATCTCGAAAGAGGAATCATCAGGCGGTAAAGCCGTAGATTGCAGCACTGTATGTGCAGCACATATATACACGCACACACGTGGACTGGGATCGAGTTAGCCCGACGTTTATCAGTCATCCACTCGAAATACCATCGCACGCGTGCACGCGTTCGCGAGTGCGATGCGTCAGACACGAGAGAGATTCGACGAGTCGATTTCGCGCGCGCGACAGAGGCAATAAAAAAGTCAATCGCCCGCGACGCGCATGTGTATGTGTGTGTATATATACATATACATAGACGTACACTCGCGTACATTCCGTTTGACCGTGCGGCTTCTACAGTTTGGCTCCCCGAAGGAGAGAGGCGGAGAGAAGGAGAGGCGTTAATGTGATCGTAAAACTTACTTATTGTTGACACGTTTATCGTGACAAAGAGAGAGAGAGAGAGAAAGAGAGAGAGAAAGAGGGAGTCGTCCGTGCCTTTGCCGTCGTAAAACGATGAGTGTGGGTTTTAGACACATTTTCAAGTTAATAGTTTCGTCTTCGAGGCTTGTTTGGATTTTTCCAGTGATTCTTTCGATTTATTTCTTGGTTAAAATAACAGTAAAATATACAACAATATCAACAAACTAACTAAATAGAACGTTTATTGGTAATATTTTCTTAAGAATCAAACCTGTCTATTTTACAACACTTTTTTTTATTTAAATAATTAGAATCTCGTGTACATGTATAATAGATTAGATTAATCCCTTTCAAGAATCGCGGACGGGAAAAGCATCATTACCGTCAAATCAATCTCCGCTCTCTTTCGCTGTGAAAAAAGAGACATTAGAGTATCGAGAAAAACCATTGCGCAAAATCTGCCAAGTAGAAGTACTTAGAAAATCAATCAGGATAATCTAACTCAAGCTCGCTCGCGTTCGGGAGATATCTGTTTATAAATTAACGTGCGAATGGATTCACCTGCAGCGCGATCAGCTCTCTATACGCGAGGGCAACTCTAAAAGCGGAGAAACGCGCGTGCGTTACGAGAGTGGAAGGGGAGAGAAAGGGTTAGGTACATGCACATACAGAGAAGAGAGAGAGAGAGAGAGAGAGAGAGAGAGAGAGAGAGAGAGAGAGAGAAAGCGATCGAGCGCACACAAAGCATCGCGGACGGGAAATGATCGATTGCGAAACAGTCGCGGTGGATCGTGTATGCGCGCGAGTGAGAAAGAGAGAACGAGTGTGACATTCGGATAACGCGATAAACTGTGAACTGCTGCACTGTAGCGAGCTGCTGTGCCGCATTGCACACTCGTGACTCGCGCGCCCGCGCGCTCTTTATACGCGCAGTAGTAGTGTGAGAGAGAGAGCATAAATTTCTTTGCCAGCAGTGTTTATGAAGCGCAAAGTGCCTAGCTGAAGTTTAACTTTTTTTACCTTCTCCTCTTATTGGATTTTAATGCGAAAATTACAGTTTTGCATGATTTCTTAATTATTTTCAACTTGTCACAGGTTTATTAGATTATCATATTATACATAATTAACAAAATAAAGATATATATATAAGGAAATGCTCTGTATTATTTTTGAAGATAAAAGTTTACCAGACGTGACAATAAATATTCAAATTAATTATTTCGATCCCAACAGAAATAAATTGTCTAATATTGCCATATTATGCAAAGCAATATAATATTGCATTCAATTTAACATGCAGGGTAATAATAAATAAACGAAAATGCAATGATTAATTAATTCTTTGACATATTTAATTTCAATAGGATATTCATGCACGCGCTTTTTAAAGATGCATTCTATATATTATTATGCTTTCATTACAGACCAATCATTTCGACGTTTTATGCCACTTACTGACGTTTATTTTTTGGAAAATACATATAACAATACGCGTTTGTGATGTTACAAAGAGAAATTTTCGCTCCGATGACTTTTTAAACAACGAAAAATTATTACCCGTCCAGCGAAAAGCAGCGGTGCAACACACATACGCAGAGCTGTTGTTGCACGAACTTGCGTGTGTGTGTGTGTGTGTGTGTGTGTGTATATAACAAACGATATATACCGCGTATATAGCAAAAAAGACGCGCGCGCGTTAAACACGATGAACCGTAATTTACGTGAACGGCGATCTATACTCGATTTCTGTATAAAAAGAATTAATCGTTCAGGAAAAGATTATCCGTATAGCAGCACACACACACACACACACACATATATATATATATATATATAGGAATTTACGTGTATGTGTACAGCGTAAAGTACTCATGAATTTCATCGATCGAGCGCAAAAAGCAAGCCGACGTGGAATGAAAGCACGAGACAGACAAGCGAGATAGAGAGACAGGGAGAAGCAGGAGGCGCAGAAATTGATGGATTCACGTCAAATGGTTATTCATTGACCGATGTCAAAGAGACTTGCGCGCTTACTGCACACACGTGCGTCAGCGGTATGAAAGCGCCTTTTATCCTCATCATGTCACTCTCTTGTCGCTTCTTTTTCACTCTCTGTCCCTCTCTGTCTTTCTCTCTCTCTCTCTCTCTCTCTCTCTCTCTCTCTCTCTCTGTCCACATGTACTTTTCCTCGTCCCTCGCGCCCATTCTCATTCCGATTCCTCTCTCGGCTCAGTATATGTATATATACGTGCAGGTATACGCTGGACGACATTGTCGGGACTTAAACTGTGCGAATTACGCGCCGTGTGTTTCGCCCACCACGCGCGTCGCTTTTTTTTCTCTTTCTCTCACTCTCTCTCTTTCTCTCTCACTCTCGCGAATAAAAACGACGCGGTGACAGCGACGTGCCTATCGAGCATGACGCCTAGTGGCTGGCACTTGTGCGAGAGCTCGCGCTACGCACACCGCCACTCAAAACGAGATTCCCCCTACGATATATATATATATATATATATATATATAGACGGTACAACTCGTATACGCATATGTTGTGTAGGCGTGAGCTATATAGTGGATTGTGTGTATATAACGTACGCTTCTATCGCGCCCTTTAATAAGGTCAGTGATATGGTTGAGCTTACGTGTCCATCAACATTGTTTATTCGCGTTTCTTATAGTGATGGATACTATCATAAAATAAGAAGAACTCTTTAACGAGTGAGTATATAATTATAATCTTATAGCTGACGGGAAAAAATTTTCAATTTATTTAAGCACGTTTCGAGGTATATGAGTGACGTCATACTGTTTAAATCCAGATGAATAATACTTATCTAATTTTTTATTATCAGCTTAGTATATGTGAGCTGTTGTGGATATAAATGACTGATCGATAAGATCGACCTGACAAGCTTTTTACAGGAAGTAGATAATTAACGAGGAGCGTTTGTCAATAGAAGGAGGAAATGAGTATTAATTTGATAGCACAATGACAAATTTCAAATCCACAAATATACACGGAACAATGTATATTGCGAATGTATTGCAGTATAGTTGAAAAAATATTGAGATCAGCATATCATATCATTTATTAACAGTGTATAAAAATAAAACTCCCTATTCAATCTGAAAATTAAAGGCAATTACGATACAAATAAATATCAAACTTTTTTTGCCGCTTGGATTTTAATTATCTGTGTAATGTTAATGAATATCAATATTTTATGCAAACCACATATAAAATAATTATATATTAATTTTGGCATTAAAATATGTAAAAGGAAATGTATGAATAAAATAATTTTTGGTACATTTTGACATTTATTTTGCTTTGGTCTTTATTTCTCTGTTATAATGATCATTTGTTTGGAGTTTTCTTTATAATTTACACTTTATTTGTATATTATAACAGCTTGAAAATGAAAAATTACATTAAACTTGACAGCCATAAATAGAATACAAAAATATTACACACCACTTGTTCTCATTAGGGTCTTGTTATGTTACAAAGTATACACGCTTGGAAAAGCGACTAAAGCTTTTATTAGCAAATAATCTAGAAATCCGAATTTAAATAACCAGTTATCGAACGTTCTTATCGCACGCAAGTATATCGAGTCAGTTTGATATGTATTATATTCATAAAATGGATGACAAATCAAATATCGCGGCAAAACGACAGCGCTTCAAAAACTTGTCACTAGTGAAAACTTTTCAAATAAACGAGGTCTCTCTCTCTTCCTGGCATACAAAACAAAAGCATAAAAATCCGCGACCCTTGACGCAGCCGAACGACCTCGCGTGAATCAATCAAACTCGATCACGTTGGCCACGCGCGCTCGCGACAGATGCAAATTTTCGCGCATTGACGCGCGAGCACCGATCGTTAAACGCAGAGAAATGACGAGGAAAAAATAACTCTCGCTAGAGCCTTTTTCTCTCCCCCCACCCATGGAAAATAAGCTCGCGCGCGAGTGAGAGAGCACGCACGTGGTAATTGGCACGGCACGCATGCGCTGCCAGCTGCGCTTTTTTTTATTCCCAGCACAGCGAGAGCGAAAGAATCGCGCGCACCGCATGATTCAAACACCTGCTGTGTGCAGCAGCGGCAGCGGCGGTGGTGCTATGCACTTTTGTTTACTCGGCCCACGCGCGCACGGCTGTTTCGCGTGTTATAGTGTTTGGCGATCGCACGAGTGCGATAAGAGTTATAGTACCGAGGGTAGGGGAAAGCCTTTTCTGGTCTATGAACTTGGGACTATTTTCTGCGCGACGGGAAACTTCTGATTTCCGGCGCAATGGGGATAATGTAATTTTCTTCCAAAGGCTCTTGTACGTTGTTAATTTTGGTATTTTTAAGAAAGTATATTGAACATATATATATATATATATAACCAATGATGAATTGGTTCAAGTGCATTACTCCGTTTGTTATAATTTCAAAGCAGTGAAAAACATAATGACAATAGCGTGTATTAAATAAAAATACAATTCCAATGTGTAAAAATAAATAAACTGTCAGTGTCCATTGTTGACTCATACTATAAATTCATCATTTTTCCACAAAATGTATATGCCGAGTTAAGAAAATATTTATCAGAAAAATATTAAACGGAAAAACAACTGTCAGTTTTCTTTTATCGGGATATTTTATTAATTTAAAGCATTTAACAATACATTAAGATCACTGTGTCTTACGACTAGGACGATTTACGAGTTTATATGTTCAAGTATATGAGGTTGAAATAATTTCGGATTTAAGTTTTATTCAAAATATACGGAACAGTCATGATTTTTTAATATAATATTCGAAGAAAATATCCAACATATTCGATCAAAAAGTGAACATCACTTTGAAAATTACACCAACAAATATAGTACAATAAATTTTCAGAAATTTTATTTTTTGACTAAAGTAAATTTTTAAATTGACTACTCTTTACAAGTAATATTTTCACATTTCAACAATTATTTTATAAAACATTTTGGTTTATTTATTTAATTGCTCACACGCTTGGTAAAAAAAAATGAAATAAAAATACTTATTTTTAACGTTTACTACGCGAAACTCTCAAAACTTTCTTTTTCATATACCTAAGCATGTGAGAGCAGAAATAGGAGAGGTGAGATAAGGAATTTCACACTCTCGCGGCCGGAAGTAGTGGTTTTGACAAGGCGTTCGCGCAAAGAGAGACGTGGATATCTTGGATGACCGGTGTGTGTAAACAACGCACCCACTTATCGCTGAAACGTATCTTGGTATTCGCTCGCTCGCGGAGGAGCTGAATGAAATTTCTTCGCCATGACACGCTCGAAACACTTCACACGTCAAAAAATATTTCGCAAACATGGAATCGCGAGTTTGAAACTTTTGTCGCCGTTGACTATCCACCTTTCTGCAATTAAATTTTCGTTGTTTGTACGAGTTAAAAGTATACGCAAAAATATATAATATTACCAATTTAAAATATATGTTCAACATATCATTGAAAATCAAAGGAAACGAATCGGAGCATGACTTTAATAATTTAACACAATTAATGTACACAGAATTTTATTTTGACTACAAATCTGAATTCGAAAAATACAAAAAAATTTGCCAAACATCACTTCTATTCTCGGGCGGGTTACACGATTATAGACTTTGTATTTAGCCACAGTGTCACCGGCAACTCGTCACTTTTTCATCACCTTTTCTCACCACACCTTATACCCTCTAACTCTCTATACATGATCCCACCGAGGTAAACCATAAAGCCAAGACAATGAGGCCCTCATTAAAACATCAAATGCCGCGACGAAAATCAGCTCAGAAGAGAGAGAAAAACTGCGTCACGCTCGCGTTCTCGTCACGACTGCATCCAAGACCACCACCTCTAACAACAACAGCTCTCGAATTCTCAATGCAAAAAGGGCCTGAAACATCTTGGCAAACGGCATCAGCACCGATCACGTTCGACACGACGACGGCCGGCGCAAGAAGAAACGTGACTCATTAGACTCGTAAACAGTCAGACATCACACACATGCACTCGGGGCAGAAGACACAAAAGAGGTACTGTACACACCGTATAAGTAGTGGTTCCAGCCGCGACGAAGTCTATAATCCGTCAGCACTACGCTACTGCTACTGCTGCTGTTGCTGCTGAGCGGTAAGAAGGATGTTGAACGACGACTACTATAGGAAACAGAGGCAGATTGAGCATCTGTCCTGATTACTGCAGCACCGGCCGCTTCTCCTCAGCTCTCCGGCACTTCTACACCGCGTGATAATCACCATATCACCAGCTTATCGCTCATCCCTCACTTATTATTTTTTTTTTCTTCTTTTTTTTTATCAACAAAACCAATCCGAGCTTTCTTCGATTATTCGAGCGACACAGCACTTTTATCTTTTATCCGCGCCTATACAAGCCGGAGTCAGTGCTTCTCTCCCTTGTCGTCGCAGGAGCGGCAAAGTCCTCCACGGGCTCGTCGTCTCATGGCCTCGCTCATTCACTAAATCTCACAACTGCACGTATATATAGACGAGCGCTCGCCCGTCAGCCGGATATCATTCGTCACCCGGTGTCGTCGTCGTCGTCGTCGTCGTCTCGAGCCGCTTATAGCTGGCAACGGGCAAAGAGATAGGCGAGGAGTGAAAAAGAGCGAGTCTCACGCTCTCTCTCTCTCTCTCTCTCTCTTGCCGGCTGCTTACTATATGTTGTGACTTGTGATGATGCGCAATCGTCGCGCAGGTGTATAATATGACACACGCACGCACACACGTATATATATATATATATATATATATAAATAAATTGCACACCGCGATAACGTCACCGCGATAAACGCCACAATCCTTGCCCCGCACACCAGTACAGCACTATTAATCAACAACACAATCACTAACCAATGCGCATTTAATCGGTATACACAATATATATACCAGGCGCTGATACAGAGCGATGATGATATTATTATGTGCGAGAGAAAGAAAAAAAGCGGAGTCGCGCGAAACGCCGCTCGATACACCCTCCCGCGACGGCAGCACGTGGCGCACTGACGGCTCCGCGCGCTCCGCGACTCGATGCTCCCCCCCACCACTGCGTGCCCCCTGTCCGTCCGTCTCGCTCTCTCTCTCTCTTCTCTGCTGGCGGCGCCCTTCTCCGCGCGCGCAGACGGACGGCTCTCGTCCGGCGCGGCCACCCGCTCTCACTCTATCTCTCTCTCACTGTGTCTCCCTCCCCGCTGGCCCTGTTCTCCCCCCCCCCGCGCACGCACACCCCTCCCGTCGCACGTTCTCTCCCTCCACGCGGCATCGGGGTGGAGAGTGAGAGGGAGAGAGAATTGCTGCTCGACTCATTCCGTCTCGCTCTTGCTCTCTCGCGGCCATCCCTCCTCTCCCCGCCCCGCTCTGGCACTGCTCGAGCGCGAGAGGCGCCCATTCCACCCACGCCCCCATCCCACTTTACGAGTTTTCGAGTCCCCCGCGCGCGCTCACTGCTCTCCTCGCCTCTTTCTCTCTCTCTCGCGTCTTCGCGCTCGCACTGCTACTCGCAGCTGATTGCCCAGTGTGCGCCGAGCTCTGATTATCTCTCTCTCGCGCGCGAGCTCGACCGTCTTGCATGTCCGCAGGATGTGCTGTACTCGCGAGTTTCTTATATTATACCTGTCACGCCTTTCTTCTCCGTACAGTATACGCCTGTCCGTCTTCGTCTTCGCATCGAACTATGCTGTATACGTGTGTGTGTATGGATCGAGAGAGCGTGGGACGAGGATGGTGGGAGAGAAGAAGATGGAGATAAGAGAGACGATCAGTGCTGGTTCTTCGATTCGCTATATGCGTTGTTTTTTTTTTCGTTTTCAAGGGTATATTATATATATATATATATATATCCTTGCGGCCTACGCGTATGTGACAACGGTGATAGTAAAATACTGTCATATTAAAGCTGATATTTTACTCGTTCGCGATTGTGTATTTACAGAGATATTTTCAATCAACGGTTGTTAAATGCGACAGTATTGTAATTTTTTTGTAAAAATATGCTTACAGAAATAATAATTATAATATATGCAATAATGTTTAATTTGACTATTATCAGTGAGAATTTAATTTTGAACTAATTACAGGACACAGTATGTAATGAATAATTAGTAACAGGAAAATCTGCATTGATTATTAGAGATTTAGAGCTTTTATGGTGATTAGCGCATTATGTAATTAATGACAAAATTTGTCTGTGTAATCCTCATTTATGCGATAGCCAATACAACCAAACATCTTGTTTTCGTCAAATTATGGCCTATTAATAGAACTTTATTTCCATATTTAATGGTAAAATTAATTTTCCTCTGCATTGTTTTCTCAAAACCTTCAAGTTATTTTATTAAATATATGTATACTTTGGAAGTCAATTTGAGCTTTATGGAAATAACAATTTAATTTATTTTATATTAATTCTTAATCATATATCGATAATTGAATGAATAATAACATTCCGAAGTATTAAAGTTGTAGGTATTTTTAGCAAGGTAAATAATAAGATAATGACTCACATGTTAATCGATACAATACAAAAGAATCGTTTGTCTTCAACTTACATAATGAGAAGTATAAAAGACAGTGATGTTGTTCGTAACTCACCTGGAACAAAAATGAAGAAATACGATTTAGGAATTGAGTTTTTAATTTTCACTTTCAGTTTACATATTATAAATGTTAGTATGAATTATCAAAATGAAAATTAATAATGGTCATCATACATATATTTATACAAGGTTAATCAATTTCCTTTGACCACCAAATTTACTGCAACGGCAGGACTTCAAAATCCACCATTTTTATATCGGAATTTTTATGGGTACTCGAATCTCCGGCAAGTTGAGCTATACAGAAAGTTTTTCAAAACTTTTTTTTTTCATCGTACACGCATGGCTTGGTGATTTATCGTACTTACGGGTCTAAGACTCAAGAATGTACGGCTGCTTAAGGTGAAACGTGCGGGTGACGAATTCCCGGCAGCAGCCACATCAGTCGTCTTTCTCACTCCCTCTCGAAGTGAAACGAACTTCTTCGATAAAGTTACCCGTGAGTCACTTGGTCCATCTGATACACGTATATGTGTATGTGTATATGTATATACGTACACGTATGTGTACGAACGCCGTTGCCGGTAATGGAATTCTCGAATGTCACTGGCACGTCAGTGCGGCTTTTTCCTCGCCAGACGCAACTTCGTTAACACCCTGTTAATGTCATGCGGAGTGGGAATCAAACAAAAAAAGAGTTAATAAATTTGTCAATCAATCGTGGGCGCGATGAGGAATTCCGTTGCAAAAAACATTAATGGCGTCAGCTATAGACGCTTTTTAACATTCATAATTGGTGCCGCTCGCAGATCGAAATGCAACCGGTTGTTGGTATAGTTGTTGACTCTCAGAGGAAACTGTTCCGTTTATGCTGTCATCTCATAATTAACAAACTTTTTCAATTTTATAATTTTAAATAGAAGTACAACGTCGTATAAACATATATTAATCCTTTTAATTTTTTTGAGTTTTTGAAACAAAGTTTGAATTTTTTTGTGAAATGCTGGATAACAATTTTTATGGATTAACATACACTTTTTATTGTATATTAAAGAGTTGGAAATCACTTTGAAATGTCCCTATCGTATAGACGATCCGTTAAAAAATTGTATTCGTTAAAAACATTTACTGATACATTTCTGCAACTTGTTTGCAATTTTTAATAATAAAGTATTTTTCTTTCAAATTTCATAAAATGAAGGTAAAATAAAACATCAAAATATTTAATGTTTCATATCGTAAATGCATGCGCGGTAATGTTTTATTTAATTCCTGCTATACATTTCGCATTGCACTTGTTCACCTTGCGATTGTTGGCGTGATTGAAATACGGTCGGGTAGCGAACATTGACATGCCATAAACACCCGGACACTTGCAAGACTACGAGCAGTTTGATTTATGCGAGTGTTTATTAAAACGTTTTTGGCTTTATTTTATAACGTAAATAATTAATTAATCCAGCCGTATAAATATATATATGCAATTCTTATTACAAGTTATTAGATGATTCGTCACGCTTAAATTTATCTTACCTGAATTTTAAACAAGGTGAGACTTTGGTTTTTCAGTAAAAAAAAAAAAAAAAAAAAAAAAAAAAACCCGAGAATAATCGACGAGCAAGCGATATTTACGCAGCAATTAAGAATCGGGATGCAGGCCGCGCTTAAGAAAAGTCTAAAATCCCTGGGATAAAGTTATTTCCACGCTCTCAGTTGCGCGCGCGCTCGCGGCCTGTGCGTGGAGAGTAAATTTGTTTAAGGATTTATTGCGTGCTAGGTGCGAAGAGGAGAAAGACACGCGCTCGGCTCGCGAGAAAAGAAGACAGAGCAAGAAAGAGAGAGAGAGAGAGGTGTATTGTTGATAAAGTCGGGCAGTAACTCATTCAGCGCTCTGTCACGCGAATCTGGCGCGCGCGGCAAGCGCTCGAGAGAGAGAGAGAGAGAGAGGAGGAGAAGGTCGAAATGAAATGGCGTAGGAAGGCGAGTTCCTGCACCTGATATAGTGCTACAGCAGGACGAGCGACGACGTGAAGCCGAGAGAAAGCGCGCACAGCCACGGCGAAGAGTAGGGGAAGGAGCTAACCTCTATCTCTCTCTCTCTCACTCACTCTCCTTCGCTCTCCTTCTCTCTTTCTCTCGGAGTAGCGGCGTTAGGAGTTCGGTAATAAATCTCGTTGAAAAAACACACACTCGCGAGCGCGCACACATGCACGCACGCGGACGGACGGGCGGACTTTTCTCTCTCTCTCTCTCTCTCTTTCTCTCCCTTCTTTACGTCTGTCTTGTTCGACTCGTACGTCTCTCCGTGCAGAGTACGTCCATCTCTGCTCGCGAGCGCTCGTTTTATCGCTCTGACTCACTCAGAACCCGCGTGTGTATGTGTGTATATACGTCGGCTTGTGTCTTTGCGAGAGCCGGCAAACTTTGTTTTTTTTCGTTGCTTACACTTTGCCTCTTGATTCTATATGTATGTACGCATGCTTCCAAAGTATTTTGGTTCGTTTACAGGCTCCGCGAGAGATGATGGTATATCGCACGGATAGCAGAGTGCGCGTCTGTGTATATATATGCGGTTTGTGAGAGCAATGTATGTGTGTGTACGTTAATTGCTTTGATTAATTTATTTTGACGCCTCGGAAAATTTATTTTCGACGATCCGTATAGCGCTTCTTCTTCGCGCAGCTCGTTTACAGCGCAGCCTGTGCAATCTGGGCTAATCGCTATGTCTGCTTTTGACACAATATCTCTTTCGTTTCTTTCAAAACTTACTCGATCATTTGGTTCTTTTTTAAAATGTGTATTTGTTTCATTACGAGTGATTGTTGACTTATAAACAGCTCGAAAATGAAAGATTAATTGATGATGATTTGAAACGGATGATAATACAAACCTTCACGATAGTATACACAGTGACTTTGATGAATTCGCTACTTACGAGGAAATTCAAAAATATTATGTCTATAAGTCTCTGTCTTAAAAACCTGATTTTTTAAATAAAAAGCATTGTATTTGATAAAAATGTATTCAAGTAAAAAATAAAGTTTGAAAAGGATCAACACTATTTCAAGAACAAAAATTAATGAGTACACAATTTTTCAAAGCGACAGATCCCTTGCCTCGAAACTAAATCTCTCTCTCTCTCTCTATCCCACCGAACTTCCCTTAAAAAGCACCGAAGACGCCGAAAAAAAAATGAATAAACCCATCATCCGAATGACCACATAATCCTCCGTCATCTCGTATACAATTCAATTAATTCACACGCAGGCCGGAATCCAAAAAATGACGATGTAATCAGCCGGCATTTCGTAATATTTCAGGAGCCAGTGGCAGCGGCGGCGGCACTCCAGGGCGATTAATTTCCTCACGGACCTCTTATTCAGCTCGCGCTCACACGCCTAGAGTCGCGCGCAGCACCAATTCCTCATCGCACGAGGGCTTCTCGCGTATCGGGTTACCCCGTCTTCGTCTTTGGTCCGAACTGCTGCTGGTGACTGCAGCAGTAGTAGCGTCGTCCCCACCCGCGCGACGCAACCCCGCCGTCGCTGCCGCGGCCGAACGAGGTCGACGTGATCTATGCGCGTGATGCAGAGAGCCGAGTGTCATGGATTGCTTGATGCATTGGTCTTCACCTGATCTCTCTTTCTACACTGCGCGCTCTTATGTCTACGTCTGACCAAGATGTCTTTTTCTTCATTTTCATATATCGATGTCTTTTCACAACCTACGTGTAATATTTATTTCTTTATTCGACAGTTTTCTTTTAGAACATGGAACTTATCAAAAGTTAATTTATTTTATCGGAATTTTAATATTGAGTCATAAAAACACACATTGTATGCCTATTACTTAACAATGCGTATCTTGAAACTATACAAATTTTTGTAAGTATGGCGTAACAATCATGTGTAACAGAGAATGAAAAGAGACGTCAGACCACCCAAACAGTATTTTCCATAGCCATTCATGTTGTATGAAGTTTAACTTTGTAACTTTTTTGTTATATATAGTGCCTCATTCGAACAAATTTAGTCTAATTACACTAAAAGAAACAGAGCATATTGCTATATTGAACAAAACATAAATAACAGCAAAATTTATTTTAAATTAAAGGATCAATGTCGTAATGTCATTGTACAAGTTCATTTAACTTGAACCACAACAGTTTATGTAACTTTTAAAAAAAATAATCACAGCCATATAAGAAAATAAGCGATTCTTCTTTTTTCAAGTCATGGTTCTAACTTTTTAAAAAGGAAGAGTTAATTTTATTCTTGATAAAGTGTTTATATTTTTTTCAGTTTATGAATTAAATATTGTATTTGAAAGTAAACAGTAAAGAATTAATTGATGGATAAATTCTATATGAAATATAAATAAAAAGATTAAACAGAATAAATCATTATAAGAAAGCTATGTAAGCCAAAAAACCTCGAACCTGCGGAGGAAACAAAAATCAAATATCTATACTCATTCAGTATGGATCGCCATTAAAATTGATCAACTGTTGTAAATCAAAGCGTCGAAATATACATAAAATAAATTTATAAGATCTTCGCAGAAATTATCATCACGCATCGCATCATCCGTCGAGCGCGCTATAGACTACCATACTTGACGGCTCCTCTCCTTGCGCAATAATCTCTCTCCCAAAATAAAATCGATAAATTATCTCCTCAAAGTCGAAAATCCATCTTTCTTTTCCTCGTTTCACCGAAGCAAATCATTCAGATTTTTTATTTTTTTTTAGTTCACTCCGTGTGTGTGTGTGTGTATATATATATATATATATATATAAGTCGGCCTCGCCCACTCTCACCTATCACACCGCGACGCACGCTCGTATTATAAAGGGCATAACAGCACCTCGTGTGTCCTATAACCGAGTGTCTATTTTAGCAGCGAGATGAATCCTGAGGTCGCGCGAGCTGATTTACGGCGGCGAAATAGGCGGAGCGGTAGTACGTCTACGGATTCCGCGTAATTCGCGGACAAATCGGTTGGGATGTACGCGCGAAATTATATAGAAGAGAGAGAGAGAGTAGCAACGCACGCACGTTTCCGGCGCACAGCGAGTCTCATCCCTCTTTCTTCGTGTCTCTCCTTCTTAAACATAGTAACGTAAATGCCATATACATATACCTATATATATCTATACACTATGTGTGTGTATATATGCAGGCAAGACGAGTGCGCACCTGTGAGAGTCGCGTGGTCGCGTCCCTTTGTTTGCCGGTTTTATGAGCGGCGGGCGCATACGCCCGTTATGACAGTTACCGGCCTATTGTTTTTATGAATTTCAATTTTCCCGCCAGCTTGTATCCTCGGTTACAGACGACGAAGACGAATGCCAGAGATGCGGTCCCCGATAAGAGGCAGTGGTTAGTCGCTCGTTCCGATGCAAATATCGGTTATATGCGGGAATGCTAATTTACGCGGGAACGTAGGAGAAGATGCGGTTTGAGTGCACGGCGCGCGTGCGATGCGTGGTATATATAATGATAGACTTTTGTTTCGTTTTTACATTGTATACACTTTGTTCGACTGAAAACTTAATTAGATGGAGGTTAATGCTCGGCTCTTGTGTGCTTCTATTGTAAGCCAGCTTAGCGCCTATAACGCCTGCGTATATGAGTGTAATTTCTTTTTCAAAGTGCCTTTTTATGGACAGTCAAAGTTGGCTCTTTCTCTCTCCCTCTGCATCGGTAAAGAACACATTGTACATTAACGAGAATGTTTCCGAACGATTTACGTGCCGACGTTATAGTTGAGAGATCGGGTAGACTCGGCGGCAAGTTTTATCTGTCAGAGAGCAGCTGCTATATACGCCGCGGATTAATGAATTTCGGTGGGTTCACGTGAAAGGGTAACGTCGTGACTCATAAATCGTGGATCAAATTTTGGGAAAAAATTAAACTTTCGGCCTTAGGTGCGCGCTCGCTCTATGCGTACATATATATACACACACACACACACGTTTGCCGTGCTGCACAGATGTTTCGAATTCAAACGTTACGGTCATGTGTCTGTGGCGAGTTGTGCGGGCTTTTGATATCCGTTGAGCGGACGGTCATAAATCGAGGACACAAAAAAGTAAACAGCTCGTCATTCAGTTATGAGGAAAATAACGAAATTCAGCCGGTCGCGATCGAATTTATTAGTAATAAATATAGAAGCTGATGAATCACGCGGTATTATTTTTAATCGAGGGTCACGCTAGAGAAAGAAAGAGAACGTCGACATCTTTACTGCCTCTAAGACGTACGGATCATTTCCAGTCATGTAACGCTAAACTCGTTTGCCGAATCTGGCTCGCACCCCTGCCGCATTATAGATACATTTCACATAGGGGCGTATATAGGGAGAGTTCATGCATGCTCCGATGGCGCGCATATATATATATATGTGTGTATTCATACCTCCCGTTTTTTTTTGCCGCGCTCATAAAAAAAGGAAACATTCATGGCTCGCACGCGTATATAAGGAGGTGGCGCAAAAAATCGGTGGAAAGACAAAGGGAAAAGTGCCAGTGGTTATATACGAAGAAGGAAAAAAAAGAAGGAAGGAGGCCCAAGAGCGAGAAATAAAGAAAAGGAGAGAGGGATCGAAGCTTCTTTCTCGGCGACTGTGGCGGCGGCAGAGGGCGAAGAGTGAGGGAAACTGGCGCGAATAGCTCGAAGTCAGAGAGAGAGAGAGAGAGAGAAGAAGAGAGAAAGAGAGAAAGAGAGAGAGGGAAACGAGGCTGGTTACATTCTACGGATCAGGGAGCTCGATAGCGTGCCGAAGTCGAGGCGTACGGCAATAAATCCATTTTTCGTGAAGGGTCGAAGGCAGGCGAGCGAGCGAGTGAGCGCTAGCGGAGGGGCGAACGAGGCGAGCAGGGTCTGATTAGCAGCCTGACTCGCCCGTACAGGATGACAGCCAGTGAGTTATAATATTGCCCATCCATCTATTTATCTACTCCATCGCTCTTTCCCCCTCGCTCGCGCTCTCGCGCCACCTTCCCGCGCTCTTTCTCTCTCTCTCCTCTTTTATTCTTTCGCTCCTTTCTTTCCTTCGCCAACTCCAACTCGCGCGCGCGCACTATCTCCCGTCCGCCTTTTACGGCCACGAATTACAAACGAAAGTCGCGCGCGCGCTCACGCCAAAGAGGATAAATATAAATTAAGCTCATCGGCATTCGCCAGCTCTTTGTGGGCCACGCGCACGCGCACATATATATGTATAAGCAAAGGACAGATGCGGGGACACGTCGACGGTAATTCGCCCGCAGCCGCTTGCTGAGCTGTATATATTTATAGGCGAGGATGCGAGAGTTGGCATAAAGATCCTTTGTCGTGACCCTTCGATTACCGAAAAGGGCAATTATTCCAAGGGAACGGACGTATAGTCGGGCGACTCGCAAAATTTCACCCGCCGTCGTGCGATCATCGAGCCGTAATTAGGATTATTGTTTGGTGGCCGCAGCTCTACCACAGATCGGTTGCTCTTCCGGCGGTGCGGGTCATGCCGCGACGGTTTTACGACTCGCTCTGCCATATTTCGAAGGAACCTGACGCGGTTATATACACCTCGAGTTTCGGGAAAGATATTTACCTCACGGGTATATATAGTCAGAATCGGTTTCCGTTGTGTGATTATATAGATGTGGCGGGTATATATGTGCAAGAGTATACCACACGTTAGGCTAGATTTAAAATCGGTTTTAGCTTTTTTTAATAGGCGCTTTGATCACGAATTAAATTTTAAATGAGCTACGAGAGATTTACGGCTCTTTCAGTGGGCGCTATAGCTGCGATGAATCCTGCCGCCAAGACGTGCTCAGATCTTCCGTGATCTCGTTTTATTAATAAAGACGTTTTCCGAATTATAAATGTGAGAGTCTAGATGCACAAAAGATACATGCACCTGACGGTGAAATATAGCCGTAATATGGAGAATTGGGCCTCTCGGCTGCATATATATATAGGAAAGATTTTTATCCGGATTCCCACATACGTAATCCGTAGAAATCTTTTGGAATCTTAGTGACCTAATAAACCTAATTCCAATTATGCGGTCTTAGAACTTCAATGCAGCACACAATTAGAAGTACACGTATATAAAACTGTTGCATTTGATTTATATATAAACACATGAAAGAAGATAACAATCAAAATAAGCTTCTTTGTTTCACTTTTATTTATTAAACCCGTATATATTTTTTTCTTTTAATTATTATTTCCACGTTTTTCAATGGATGGCCACGGGATGTAACCTAAACTTTAAATATATTCATATATAAAAAAGTTATTTATACGAAGCGAACGAAAGAAAAATATGGCCTCATCCTTAAACATCCCAATACACGAAAGAAAAAGAAATCAAATGAAAAAAAAAAAAAAATCATTTTCACGCTCGCCATAAATTGAGTCCTCTCGCCTCGTGTCACGCACGCGAGATCGAATCCTTTAAAGTTCGACGTGGTTCTTTATCAACTGCCCCCCTCCCTCTCTTCGCCCCGTTTCGTACGAATATCCATCGCCATTCCCCGATATAAAAGCGTGGCACACGGCGTTTTAGGGTTAGACGAAGCGGCTCGCGAAAAAATGAAGCTCATTTAACATCAGCCGTACGGCACGTAGTGACCCTCGCAAATCTCTCCTCCACCTCTTCCTCCTCCTCCTCCTCCTCCTCAACGGGCGGACACCTCCTCTATACATTTCAAACTGGCACAAGACGCATCTCTCGAACTTTCGACGCGAAGCAGTTCATATATCTGAAGTATGGTCGCCATAAATAAGCGAACCGTCCGTTCGGCCCGCTCGGCCATACGTCGGCAGCGAGAGAAGAGGCGGGGGTAGAGAACGAGAGAAGTAGAGAAAGAGAAAGAGAGAGAGAGAGAGAGAGAACGGGAGAGTGGCCGACCTCCTCCTCCCCTTTGCGCTTCGCCGCCCCTTCCCACGACTCAAAATTTCCTCGAGCGCTGCCAGCAGCTCTCCGTCTTTTTCTAGCGCTCACTCGCGCTCAAGCGCGCCACCCGACACACGAGAAGCCGGTGCACCGCACACACATACACACCTAGACGGGTTTCGGCTGTAGAACTGTACCGCCCTCGAGTCCGCGCATACGACCTGCATGGCGCACCGGTGCGTGTGTCCATGCTAGTAGTATAGTCTTTTTTTTTTCCTCACGATTTTACGAGCTGTATTATGCGAGTCTTGCACAGTCTACTTCGACTTCCGCCGTATGCGCGCCTTTGCGTTTCCTTGTATTCGACGTGTGTGCGTCTCTGTGTGTGTGTATATACATATGTAGGCCTCAAACTTTTTGAGGCTTTTTTAGGGTAGGGTCAATGATTTATGCGCTTAAACGGTTGAGGGATTTGCTTGTCTGCTGAATTTATGCGCAATGTAGCGTCTTTTTACAGGTTTTTTTATGTATCAATAACGCGATATTACGCGGCTTTTTACATATATTTATACTTTAATCGATCAAATAAAACACATTATGCCGCGACGCCGCAGTATTGAATGTAATGTGTACTTTTTTTAAATGTGTAAAATATAAATAAACCGTTTCGCGAATTGAAAGAATACTTGCATTAAAGGAACTTTGCCATAAATCTTGTAGGCCGTAATAAATAAGCTCTTATCGTGTAAAAATTAAATGCGAAAATTTCTATCGAAAGAATTCACCAAACTGAAGACGACTTGCTCGTGATTTATTCGTGTAATAAAATATCATTATCAAAATAATTGTCTTATTGATTAGATATATACCTTTGCAGCTTTCTCTTTTACTGAGGTATGAATTAACACGTTAATAATTTATTGTTCTTGATACATAAATCTCGGGAATATGTTTTGTTTCGCGAGAATAACGGCGCACCGTTGAAAAAAATGATAACACTTGACATAAAAAATTGATAAACCATCAGATACACCTTTGGTAAACTATTTATAATAATATTATTACTTCATTTATAATATTTTATTGTAAGTTTTTATCAAAGAAATCATAAACAACAATTCAGTCTTACATAATTGACTCGTATATAAGTATATATCTCTCTACCACAAGTTCTTTCGCGACTCGCTTAAGATACCAGCGCGACGATAACACGACGTGTGTCCTGTATATATATATATATACACACACACACACACACACACACACACACACATAATCTCTCAACTCATATATGATGTAGATCGTCGACTTGTCTCGAAATAATGATCCGCGCGTCCCGAAAGTGTACAGCCGCGACGCGCCTCTATAGATTGCCGGCCGCACGGCTATCAGATGCAGACGAGCTCGCGAAATATGAATAATAAGCTTAGAGGCGCGTCCCGTGTGCGCCTTCATATAATCCGGAATGCAGCAACAGCAGCAGCAGCGGCAGTGCACATACATCGATGCGTCGATATGCAAAGTGTATAGGCCGGAGAAAATCCTTCCGGCTTCTAGTGCACAGCGAGTTCTCGATCGCGCGCTTTAATCTTCGCCTCTCGCTCTCTCTCTCCTTTTTGCGCTGTTCCTTTTCTTCCGCTTGTAATCCTCTCGCGAACTCGCTCTTCCTCTTCCTCGCGCATCTCCTTGTTACTTTTCGTTTTGGCTACTTGTTACTCGATACTTTTTCGGCTATGTATACACTTTCGCTTTAGAGGTATATAAGAAAGGTTTTACATGCACGTGAAGTATCAATTTTGAGTATCGCTTTTCTCTCCAACAATGAATATACCACCAAATATACATGTCAGCAACGTACGTATAAAACAATTATTCACGACTATAGAAAACCATTTGTTTTATTATTTGTTGTTACATATTTCATTCAAATTATATCACTTTTCAAACGTTCGTCAGTCAAGTTATTATTGTTTGCGCCATAATTCAAGAATATATTATATATACGAACGTGCAAATCATCGTGACGCTACAGGTGCACTTACATCAGCCACATAGACAATCCCGATCGCATAATATGTTCTCCTCTCGAAAGCACAGCCTGCACAGGCGATTCTTAAAAAATCAATTTCCAGAACAATATCTCTCATCTGGCTGCACGAGCGTGCACCTCGCTCACATACAAGTCGAGTTTTCTCTCTCTCTCTCCGCGTGCAGCGATATTCGCCTCATTATATTCAATCGGCGCGCCACCGTGTTTCACGACCTCTGCAGTTGCAGCCGAGATGCACACCAGCGCTCGCTTCTCTCTGGGCCCCATGAATGAGACACAATTTGTACGACAATATCCCGAGGTCCGGTGCATCGTGACCTCTGGCCCCGAAAGTGGAGACGCTCAGGGTATGACCCCTCCTTAAGGCATAAGACCGAGCGTGTACTTGTACATGTACGTGTATGTATATACACGTGATGCTAATAAATCTGGGATGGCTACAAGAGAGGGAACGGTGGAAAGGAGGGAACCGCGCATACGATGATTTCTTCCCTCTCTTGCTTCCGCGGCATCACGATTTTCTTAACCAAGAGAGATGGAGAGAAGAGGAGCCGCTCGCGCACGATTTCACGATGCAAAAGAAGCAAGCGAGCGAGAAGCGTTATTAGGAGTAGGAAGCGCCTTCTTGACAAATGGCGTCGCTTTCATTGTTGCGCGCTCGCTCGCTCTTTCGACGGACCCTCGGGCCGCCGGGCCCCGATCGTAAATCTGTCCGAGAGCTGCGCGGCGCACCGTTTCCCTCTTTTTTAGACTTTTTCTACCCAGCAACTATATATATATATATGTAGCACGTGTGACGGATCGCGACGGACCTGTGATGCGGCGACGTCGTAAGCGACACTGCGAGAACGTGAGAAAAGCTGAGAAAGGGAGGGGGAAACACGGGAAAATGCCCTACTGCGCAAATAACACATGGAGATTTATATCTATACCGAGGGGGTGAGTTTTTGACGAATTTTCGACGACGGGGTTCATATATTTATCGGGGGAAACTTTTTTTTTCAACTACACGGGTATACATTGACTCGATGATGCGTATACGCAGGTATATATTGCTGAATTACGCATAACAGGCCTTGACAAATTGTGAAAAAGTATATATTTGAAATTGAGCTATTTATTTCGAGGAGAAATGACATAGGAAAATAAAGGGGGAAAATTCGTGTGAAGGTGTGTGTTGTGTTCTTGGGAGGTGATGCGGAACGATTTTCGGTTCGATATATATATAACATCTGTCGTGAATCAATGAGTTATGTTTTGGGTTTGATCTCGAGAACACTCGTTTTGAGAAATCCTAAAATTACAAATTCAAATTATTTTACTGAATTTTGTTGATACGACTATTAAGTCTGTCACAAATAAAAAAAAAGGTTTGACCATTAATATATGCGTGTATATCACGTAACAAAAATAACAATAAAAAAAAAACAATAAATACATCGATACCCCACTTATCATCGAAATTATCAAATTTGTAAAAATTATACGAGCGAGATTTGAAAAAAATGATTTTAAAATTATACATCAGATAAATACGAAAATTGCCGGTACATCCTGTAATGAGGCACATTACACTACTACTGGCGATTTTTATTCATCGAAAAGTGCTCTCGAAATCGGCCCCTTTCAAAAACACCGCAAAATCACTTCAAGGAATTCAATCCCCCCCTCCGATATATCCCCGGAGCCCAAGCTGCATAATTAATTCCGTGCAATCGATTATGAGAAATCAAACAGCCGCGCGCGCTTGCTCTCGGCCTGGCTACTCTCGCGCCGTACACGGAAAGTCGGCCCCGAGGGTCCGACAGCACATACACACATACATGTATGCACACCTATGCGTGACTGTCCGAGAGTAGGACCCAACAACTCGGCAAGATGGCCGCGGCGCACGGCGACGCGCACATATATACACACACGTGTATCTATATATGTTGCTGCGGCGAACCCTCGGCATCAGCGAGTCGCTCGCATAAATCACTCTCCTCTCCTCTCTCTCTCTCTCTCTCTCTCTCTCTCTGCCTCTCTCCTCTTTCTCGCTCGCCAGCGCGTCTCAATGCCGCGCGCGTCCTTCTGCCTCATGCTCCGCGCGTGCACACACGCCTGTACGAGCAACCTCGTATATATGTGTATGTACATATATATGTATATATACGTATATACGAGATAGGGATAAGGCAGAGAGAGAGAGAGAGAGAGAGAGAGAGAGGATAGAGACGAGCGTCTAAGTACACTGTTAAGCGCGAATGGAAGCACTAAGTTCACGTGTACGTTCGCCCTCTACGGAGGGCCGCCGACTATAGGCGCTGCTTATACGAGCCTAATAATCATCAGAGAGGGAGCCGAGCTGCAGCGACGGTGGCAGAACAGGACGTTTAATGCCGCCGCAGCCGCCGACGCGCGTGAATGAGACGTTCCACTTCCCCCGCGTGCATGCACGTCGCGCGGCTGCCGGAATCTCGCGCCCGGGACGAATTCTTTCGGCATCGCGTTACGCGCCTTGGATGTTTTCCATTTTTTTTTTCTTTTTTAAGTGGAATTTGTTGGGCTTCGGAGATTCTTTTGCTATGGTCAAATCGAATGCAAGGATCTAGGATTTTTATCTTTCTTATTTTAACTTTATATAATTTAAAAGTCCTCGATTTCTTGGTCTCTTTTCTGTATATATATATGTATATACTCTCATTGAGATTTATAAATGATTCCCTTTGATTTCGTTAGTTATATTAAACATACTTCAACATTCACAGTAAATATATGAAAAATATATAATAAATATTGTTAAATAAATATTTATGACGATTGTTATGATTTTGTTACAACTCTTTCCACGAACGAACTACCCGTACTCCTAAATTGCCCCCAATAAAATAACTTGGCCTTCACCCCGCTCCACTTCAAAGAGTTTATATAGCTGCGTGTATAGTTTTCCTGTAAACCAATAAAAAAAAATACTGAATGGATCGTCACGAAACAAGGTTACAGTGTCTCAGCACAAAAGCAGTCAAAACGGCTCTTGCTGTTCGGATGAGACGCACCGTCTGCGCTTATGGTGTTTCGAAGCTACAGTTTCACAATCCCTGTTTTTTTTTTTCACTCATGTTTCGTCTCGCTCAATCTTCAGTCTTCTCTATCTCTCGCTCTCTTTTTTTTCTGTGTTTTGAACCGCCCTTCGATTCTCTGTCTTTCTCTTGCTCTCTTGAATTCGACCGTCACCCTCGATATTTATGGCGAGCTTTAGAACGGCGAGGGGTTCGATGTAGTGTGTGTGTGTGTGTGTGCGCTCTACGAGGAACCAGAAGGAAAGCGAGAGACGTTGAAGTTCGTAGATAAGCAGAAGTGAAAAATATTATGGGTGTACATGTACGATGCATAAATTAAAATTTATTATGATACATTGCTACTGTACAAACCGTCAGCTATTATGTTTGGGAACTTTATATGTACTGCGTATGTAATGATAAGTAATATTAATTATTATTTAATTTTTGCATTGAATAATTTTGTTGAATATATTAGCATAATTTGTTCAACAAATAACAATGAAAAAGCGTAAATAATATATTATTACAAAAGAAGAGCATATATAAGGTATCACCCAACTACCGCACTTAACCACTAAACAACCCTCACAACAACGCATATACGTTAACCTACATAATAAGCCTACAATGAATGGAATACGTAGCCCGACGAGATAGCTACGATAAGAATCAGCAAAGTAAAAAAGGCAGAGTGCTCGGCGAGAATGGTATATGGCAAACAGGCTAAAGCCTAAGGCGCTCCGACTAGGTAAAACGCCATATAACTGCGACCCCTGACACCGACCGTCCCCTATAGTCAAGGTTATTGTCCACTTCCAAAGGTTCACTATATACATACACGCACACACACACATAACACACGAACCTGTACACCGGTAGCGGGACTCCAGAGAAATTTACGCGACAGCCTTATATTTAATAAGCTTGCGGCCGCCTCTCATTACAGCGCTGAGGATTATTCTTCTCCGCACGCCTGGAGGACAGAACCAAAATGACCTGCTAATAATCGGTTCAGCCTTGCCTACGGACAATCATGGCTGCTGCCCTTTGTGTTGGCCTATCTTCGGAGGATTTTGACGTATAAGATGCCTGATTATATTTACCATAATGATGCTTATAGGTTGTAATAAAATACTGATTTTTTGTTATGCTTTTTTTTTATTTAAAAAGATGTATCTATATTTATTTTTACTATAAGGAAAAAAGAATTCATCCAATCAACGCTGAAGGGCAGAACAGAATAATGAAGTGTAAAAATTCTTATCATTTCTAATGTCAAAAATGTCGTCAATAACTTTTTTCAAAGCATAACTTCGATTGAAGAAAAAATGTAAATTAAAATTGTGAATGGATTTCCACAGGTTATTTTTTATATTTTCGCAACATAAATTAAACGTATTTTTCAGGATGCTTATAAAACACGCGATCATATCTCAGCTGAAATGCGATAAATTTTTTAATGGGAATAAAATAACGACGCGCGCTCTTCATCATAGTTAATAAGTCGGATTCAGCATACATTCACACGGTGATTTATGCCCACATTTTCAACGTCAATTTACGTCTGTTTTTTTACAGATACACACACAAACACACATATATACACATGTACAGTCACACACGCATACATGACGAAAAAGCCAGTCGCAGCCTCGCGGTCTTGCGAAAGAAAATACGCGCGCACACCGTGTATATTCAATTTCATATACGATCAATCCGCGACATCAGAGCGCTGAATTATCGTCGCCGAGTGACTACACATGCACACATATACACAGAGACCGAGATACTGGCGAAAAAGAAGGAAAGAAAGACAACGGAGGAACGAGACGACGACGCGGCGACGAGCGCGCACGCGAAAAAAAAAACAAAGTAAACGAATGATTATTGCTTGCGGAATAGAAACGATACGACGACGGTGCCCCGTCAATAATCGTAAATAAGAGAGAGGCCGGCGTCGAATTTATGTGCTTTTCGGGCCTGCGAGCGCGGCATTGACAACTGTCGTTCCTCATCGCGAGGCCCGTATAAAGAGCGTCTCCGTCTCTCTCTCTCTCTCTCTCTCTCTCTCTCTCTTGCGATTCGCACGCTGATTTATTGTTCTTCCTTGCAAATTATGGTGTAACTAGTCGCCAGCGCGACTAAGACAGACATGCGCGCGTGTGCTGTGTGTGACGCACATGGGCCTATAATACAGAGGAGTCACGGGAGACTTTCTCTTCTATATATCGAGCGAATCGATGATTCCGCGGCCAATGAATCAATCCGCGAGTGAAAGCCTCCTTCCGCTTTCAAGGCTTTATTTGTACGTGCGTCTCTCGGTTACCCATTAGCTTTATAATTATATAGTTTAATTCGCTATCGGTCATTAGGTTTGCGCTGTGTATATATATATATATGTATATATATATATATGACTGAATTTCTAAAATTTATCAAGTTTCGTCTTTTTTGCGATCTGATTCATTGCAATAAATCAGGCCTTAGCGTGGAATTTTCATAAATTTTAATAACTCGTTTTTAAAGTTATGACAATGTTTGTATTCGAAGTAACCAACAACAGCACTGCTATTGAAATTCTAGCAGATTTAATATAGGTTTGTGCAAAAATAATGATGAAAGAGAAGAAAATTATAAGAGCAGGAGAAAATAGCGAGCAAGTTAAAAATTTGTTTTAGGTATAATTTTAATTACATATATTAGAGAACATGAGGCAAGTACTTTAGCTTAAATTTGAATCGCTAATTCATCCGCAAGCAACAGTTTGAAATCACCGTACCGTTTATTTAATTTGTTAATCGTAGGTGTATAGAGCTATAGGGCGAGAAAGCACAGCTAAATGAAAATAAGACAACGCGGCATTTTCCCATACATAATACCGTGTATCTCCACGACCTCTTCATTTCTCACTTTTCCATTTTTCCCTCGCCTGCTCCCCCTCCCTTTTCCCATATATATCTCGCCTTCTCGTTAATATACTTTCATGCGGCACGGGCTGAATATAATTCACTTGCGCTCCCGTTGATTGCGGAGTTCCGGCATTCCCCGTTCCCTCTCTCTCTCTCTCTCTCTCTCCCTCTTACTCGGCTCCGCGTCCGAAAAAGAACTATCATAGTTACCTCTGGAGAACCGCGGCGCGTCTAAATACGCCCGGGTAATGTTTTATAGGGGGGCGTTTTCGATCGTCGGGTTATGAAATGCATCAGATGTAGGTGTGATTTAAGGCCACGGCGGTGCAAGACTTTCGTTTTACACTTCGATTACCGTTATGTCGACGCTCGTAAATAAGATTTTCCATACTAATACAGCGGCGCGGGGGCCTTTTTTCCGGCCTTTTTTCACGATATTACGAGAGCGAGAAACTCTCAAAATTGTATGTTTTGTGGCGCGTTGTAATTTACGAGCGATCGCTGAGATGGATGATGATTTTTACAAGACGACTTCTTTAGTCGGCTTTCTGTGTGCTTTACGTAACCGATACGCTCGATCCACGCTGTTTGTTTCTCGAGCCTGCGCGGTTTTAAGAGCTTTTCATCGTCGCTTGAATTGATTCCACGTCATTGAATTATTATTAGGAAATTATCTAAAGTATTCTACTCTCGACCGCACATAACGCATACAAAATTCCCATTGCCAAATCATTTATTTTCCTATTTTCTGGGAAACTCTTTATGTATATTCAAAGTGGCATCTCCTCTCCTCTTTGTGTTTGTATGGTAATGCTGATAAAGCATAATAAATTTTAGATGAACATAAAAATGTCAAGAAGTTTGAAATTATGGATAGAAAAGAAAGTATGTATACTATTGTAAAATCCGATATTCTTATCAAACACAGGAATTCCCAATAAAAAAGTGTGAATGAATAATTGTCATTGACAATGGAAACATCGAAAGTGACTGATTTGTTCTTAAACAAAGAGATAAAAATATATGTAACTGTATAAAATAAATAAAAGCTTTAGAAAATGATTTTCAGACAAGCAATGCCAAACCGAGAAGAACATATAGAATTGTACAATAGAAATGTGTGTAATACTACTTTTCTTTGCAACTCTCGACATAATTGCTATTAAATTCAGGCTTTCTTACAAAGCAAAGCAAAAAAGGAGGGAACAAGAACAAGCGTGAGTACGCGACTGAATGCAAGTATGACGAACTACACAACAGGTGCTTGTGAGCGACGGAGAAATAAAGCGAGAGGTTGAAGAAAATTAAAAATAAATCCGCGTCTGAAATCGAGCTCTATGCTCGCGCGCATGGGTTCGTGACGCGCGCTACCGCCTCCGATAAAACTGCTGTGTGCCTTTTACACAGGAAAACAATCACGCGAGAGAGCGAGAGAGAGAGAAAGAGAGAGATCCCGAAAGTTACAACGACGCACATATATAATACTCAAGAAGCAGCAGCGGCAGCTTGCCGGACACCAAAATAATGGAGCTCTCGTTCGGGGAGGACGCACGAGTCCTGATTTCTTTTAGTTTTCGATTGCAGTGTCGCGGAGGACTAGAAGGAGACGATGCCGCGCACACATACACTCGTGGAAAGAGAGACACGAGAAGTTCCTTTAGTTTCAGCCAGAGAGGAGAACTGTGTGTAGCAGACGCTTCAAGGAGGTCCGAGAAAAGGAGAGATTTATCGCTTTTCTCTTTTAATAGCAGACGAGCGCGCGCCCCCACGGATGGGTGGAGAGTGTATACGAGAAAGAGAGAAAGCGAGTACTCGTTGTGTTGTCGCCGAGAGAAGACGTGTGCCGTGGCGAGCGGACCATCTATGATGGAAGTGCCGATGACGTTGCGCGCAGGCGGACGCGCGAATTGATTTCTTTCTTCGCGAGTGAAAATATTGTTCGTTTCAGTAGCAAGAGCGTCGTTTACGAAAATTTTGAAATGTTCTCGTTCAAGGGATTGTCTTTGCTTAAATATGTCTGGTTGATATTGATTATAACTATATGTGTATATATCATGAAAATTTTTATTTGTTAATCAGATCGGGAAATGAAAAGTAATTGAAGTGTATTAGGTTGTATGTTTTACTTTTTATATTTAGACAACCGATAGTTATAGCAACGTTAAATTTCTTTTTTACCTTGACCGTTCAACTAAAATTTTAGTTATATCTTGAACATCCTATATAAAAAAGAGATGGACTTGAGATTGTCACCTCTAATGATTGTGATTGATCGATTTGAAATGGACATGTAAAATTTGATATTACAGCCCGCATAGACACTGCTAGTATTTTAAAATTGGGATTTTAATAAAAACTTTCAACTAAGGTCGAATTTGATGGATTCACTATGATGCTATATATATATATATATATATATATATATATATATATATTGGATAGATATATAAATGCAAATGCGCAATAGTATAAAAATCGAGAGTAGTTTATATTTATAAATAATTTTAAATATTGTAGAAAAAATATTCACAAATCCAATTCAGTGACTACATAGAGATCAGACACGAAAGATAATCAAATTTTGAGAGCATAAATTGTATAAAAAATTTAAAACAGCTTTACATATAGAGATTATCCTTGCTTCGCGATATCAAACCGAGCGCAAAAGAGCGCACGCGCGTCAGGGTGCGAGCACAACGAGGGGGAAAGTGTCGCGGGCGCCGCCGCGTCACACCGGAAAAGGATATATATCGCTCTCTCTCTCTCTCGTGCTCTCGCGCGAAAATGTCGTAAAGCGTTTTATAACTGGGAATAAAGAGCTCTCTCACTGGCGGCGTCGAGCTTACACACCGAGAGTGAGAGCGAGTCGCGCCCTTCTCGAACCCATATATATATACAAACATGCGTACGTTTCAATGTGTATGCATCACACAATGCTGCAGGTAGCCGTATATGTATATATATGCACCACAGGTACCAAGTCGATGTATGTATACGCATGTGCAGAAGCGAGTTTTTACAGCACACAGGGCTTTGTATGCACGGCTCTCTGACCTTGCGCACCCGAGTCGGCCTCATTACTAACCCAATTCAGAAGAAGTTTTTACTACCACTCGCTCGTGCGCGCGCGCCGCTTGACTATCTTTTAATAAAGTGTGCTTTATGGCCCAGGCGCTAGTAGCAGCAGCAGCAGCAGCAGCAGGAGCTCGCTCTTTTGCCACTGTATGCGCACGGAGCAAGCGGAGTGAATGAGTATGCGCGAAAGACGAGGGCTCGTTTAGTTTTGTATTAAAGGGAAATATTGGTCCTGAGCCCTAAGATGTTGGTATGCTGTTGGTATATACGTATTATGATCCGTTGTTCCGCGTAATTATAATCGTCGGTAAAATTTTATTGGAACGACTGTAAGTGTGCTGAAAAAAAGCCAATTGAATGTGAATTGTAATGTGCTCATTTGCATAATGTTTTTTCTTTTTAAATTTATTGATTTTTCAGTATATAAATATTTTCAATCCTGACGGAGTTTGCCTAACATGCGCTTACATACGTATACGTTTAAAATAAATGTATGTGCAGGCATAGATATATAGCTATGGAATAAGTAAGTTACTCTTTAATGCGGCAATAAAACTTTTCCAAGTCCAAGTTATCTAGAACTTCATAAATATAATTATTTCTAATAAAAATATATAGGTAATTAATTATAGGTAATTAAAACTGTGAAGCTCTGACTTTATGAACATCTTCTCGTATTTACTCATATAGTGACTATGACATGTTGTGCGCTCAGTCCTATCGTCATTTAAAATTTGAGCTGAATTTCTAGAAATACAGTTTTCGCAAAACCACAGTTAATTGTTTCTAATTTAAAAAAAAGAATATTAATATTATTCGCCCCGAAAAATGTAATGTGCCCTCGAAAAGTAAATTCCGATACCTCGGCGCAACTATTACCGTAATTAATGCATCTCAGGCTCTCGAAAACTTTATAAATATGCACGCGCGTAGCCATAAACACAAGTGTCATGAAATACGAGCGAGACGCACGCATAAAAATTTCCGACGAGCAAATTCCTACAACCTTGATGCACCTTGCAAAGGGTATCTCTTTCTCTCTTTTTCTCTTCTTCGCTTCCACACGTATACAGACACACACACACACACACACAGCCAGGCATACGAAAAATCGGGTGCAGAGCTCGTCCACGTCTTCTGGTTTGGCGGGTTATACGATATCGCTTGAGGAATCGCGAGGAGCTGTATAGACGCGAAACGGATGAGCTCGGACGAACTGCCGATCAGGTTTGCAGGGCAGCTGTCTGCGCGGCGTCACTCAACTCGGTTCTCTCTCTCTCTCTCTCTCTCGCTCTCTCTCTCTTTCCTTGTCCCATCTTCTCTCACTGAATGAATGGCTTTCATTATACAGCCTTATCGGCTCGCCCCATCTCTTATATACGCGCTCTACTCGCTCACGCTCCGTCTTTATCCGTCCTGCGCACCTAAGTATACTCGTTCGCGTTTTCCTTTCTCCGCACGCTGGTTATGTGTCGCCCTCTCGTCTTCAACCCTTTTCTCGCGTTGACGCGGTTTTCTCGTTATATACGCGCCTCGCGTTGTACCGGGAAGATGAGCGAAAGGATCGGCGATGCGTGATGAGCGTGATGTCAAGGGTCTCTATAGAGCTATATACCGTGTGTGTGTGTGTGTGTGTGTGTGTGTGTGTGTGTGTATATATATATATATATATATATATACACACACACACGTTATCGTACAACGAACTTGAGATCCTCGAATGGGACTCGTATATATACCTGAGAACCATTCAGTTTTATTATGTGCAATTCTAGCCTGGCTGCGCACGAGCAGACAGATTGTAAAAGTGGTCTCTGCCAATCAAGCCTCGCAGAAGACTTTTTATAAGCACTTCTTTTGATATCGTGCCGCTATTGCTTTTCGCAGGCAGTTTCATAATTTGAATTCAAATTTAAATTGATTTAGATCGCTCAGTGAGAAGAATGAAGAGAATCTTTTAGCAATTCTTTGTTTAATTATATGAAGACTCTTTAAATTGCAAATTAATTCCATCACACGTATATATATTTTATCAATTTTATACAATTCTGGAAATCGAGTAATTCGCAGTAGAAGTAAAAAAATCTCTTGTTTTATCAATCACACTCTAATCCTTCATCGTAAACGAATTACAACAAAAGCAGAAATTCCGCAATCCATAAGAGCGGCAACTCTCGACTATTAAGTCACAACGAGGCGGATCGCAATCACTCTCTTTCGTATGCGCGGCCGGCGCACATACGTTACTCCACTCGGCTACGCGAGTGAAGTTCGGTAAAAGCGGCGCGCGTATATACACCCGGCTTTAACGAAGATACACGTGGCAGCGGTCAGGTAAATACGAAGCGTTAATTCTCATCATAACCGAAACTTCGCGAGTACGCGTATTCGTAAATGTCCATGCGAGGTCCGAGCAAAGGAAGAGTTGCACCAAGTGATCCCATATAGTTTGTGAGATGAATGGAAATGAAATGTCGTGCTTAAATTAGCTAATAAGTTTATATAATATAAAATGATTTGTTGCGACATATCAGTCAAGTATATGTTAGCAAAACAAAAAGATGGAATCATAGCATGGGATGTACATAAGAAATGAAAAAATCAACGCGCTGGATTGCTGTAACGAGATCCAAGGAAGAGGTAAATTATAAAAGGTATAAAAAAAACTAGAAAAAACTCAAATATAAGCAAGGGTAATGAAGAAATAAAAAAAGAAGGCCGCAGTTTGAGCAATAATGAACGAAGAAGACAGAGCGCGAAATATGAAAAACATAAGATCAAGTTAAAGAGATAGAGAAGAAAAAAAAAGTGAGCCGAGGAGTGGGAGATAGAGAGTGAGAAACAAAGGCACAGAAAGTGAGATTGAAAAAAGAGGAGCAAAGGGGCAGAGGTGAGGTGCGAAAATAACGTGTCCGCGCGAGATTCAAAGCAAAAAAGACGCTGGCGCAGGCGCACGCGTTGGCGAAAGGGACAGAGACGAGGAGTGAAGGAGAGGAAACGAAGCTTTGCTGCTTCTGCTGCTGCAGCGCCGGCACAACTTGATAATAATAAACTGAAAAAAGAGCAAAAGACGTTATTTTAAAAGGGAAATGCAGAGCGCGCCGCATTTTTATGTCTTCGCCAGAACTTTTCATCTCTCCCCGCGCTCGTCTCGCTCCCGCGCGCGTTAACCTTTCCTCCTCTCTCTCTTACTCCTCCACCTCCTCCTCACGCCGCGCGAAAACTAAGAGGGACGTCGAAGGAGGGGGCAAACGCGTTCGCGCGTCGAGGATAGGAGCGAGGGGGGGGGAGTAGGAGGGAAGAGCTAAAAACGCGGAATGAAACGGCAGACTGCCGCTGATGAAATTCATAATTTAGATCCAATGCGCGCTCGCTCGCTCGCTCGCTTTCTGTACCTCGTTTAGAATACACTGCTATTTATAGTCGAAATTTTCTCCTTCGGAACGATCTCTCTCTCTCTCTCTTTCTCTCTCTTCCCCACTTTTTCCCTTCTTCCTTCTTCTCTCGCTGTTCGCGTGCTATACTGCCTCGGCTCCTCCGCCTCATCGCCGCGCGCTTATATACCCTTGCCTCCCCCGCGAGCGAGCGAGCGATACGTAAACTCGAGGCGTGCTATATACGTATACACATAGAGAGAGAGAGAGAGCCGGCTTGTCTATATGGCAAGTACGCGCGGGAGTCTTTATGCGCCTTTGCTACTTGCCGCGAGCGCGATTGTGTGAGTGGAAGTAGAGCTGGTGAGAGGGTGCGAGGGGTAAAGTCGAATCGGAAGCGACGAATGAAATTGAGATTTTACAGGTGCGGAGGGTGGAACTGTTTTTGCTTTACGACTAGGATATAATGTAAATCTCTTAAGAAATTAATCTATTCCAAAGCTTTTTTTTTTATTTCCATACTCCTGTAAGAACAATCGATCTTGTATTGTAGATGTTCCCTTGCTTACGCGTTTTCTAGTGCTAATCAATACGGGAAGAAGCAGTTTTTTTTATTAGTACTTGAAAATTCCATAATTCCATATTCATCACTAAATCTTTTACACAAAAATGTAACAAGATTTATCGTTAGAAGTACGTATTTAAAAACAGTACTGATTATCCGATTGACATGTCAAATCAGGAATAAGGTTCTATGATATTCAGGAAAAAGTACCACGTTTATCTAAACATGCAAATAACAAATGATTCAAGCGTTATGTTTGTCAACATTATAAGTTTCGAGCTATTGCTCTTAATAGTTACATTAACTTGGCCTTATCATTAATAAAACTATCCGGGAAATGATTAACTGATCGACAAGTGCGCGAGCGGCCGAGAAGTGACTGACTCCTTACCTAATGGCACGGAACCAGTTCTGCTGGCAGGCGCATTAAGGTGAAAACGTTTTAAATTACACGGCTGAAAAATCAACGGGCAAAAAGTCTACGGCTGTATGCCCGCGTGCTATGCAACTTTTTTACCGCGATAATGCGTACGACCAGCGTATGCCCCACCATGGAACGAGATTATCTAAACGATCGACGATCGACTGATTGATCCGACGCCTCGAGAGTCATCGTATAGTGCGTACGAATGTTAGCTTGTAATGTTAGAAATCGCGTGGCCCTTCGTCTGCTTCGCTTATATCATTTTTCGGTATGACTTTCTTATTAGAATATGTTCTTTTTTAGCTAGTCAGTATAGGACATTTTTAGGAACCTGTAAATTGAACTTCAATTAAAAATCTATAAAATAATTTGAAATTCAGTTTAAAATATTAAATATTGGGTTTTAAAGCTTTCAATCTAATTTGGACATTTTATTTCTAACTTAAATATTATTTTTATATGGCCAATTTATTACCCGATCCTACTAATGGTATATATTTAGATTTTATATTGATACTCGCATAAATGTCAATCATTCATCATAAATTCGAAACGTGTAATAAAATATCTTTTCAATATACACCTAAATTATTGATAAAGTTTGATAAAATCGTACTAGAGTTTTTCGTCGCCCGAGAAAGTAATTCCAAGCGTATAGCTTCAATTTCTCACTCGCATAATAAATGGCAACAGTAGATAGCATAAATATTGGTGATAAATATCGCTAAAAAATCCACAGTCCAAACGTTACTTTAGAAATAAAGTAGGGCAAAAGTGTAGCAGCAATTTTTGACGCAGATGTTCATAAATACTTTGGCATACTTTCACTCTGCTCTATTTTACGGAACTACTCAATTCGATTTGTAGTCTCGCTTCTGTCCGTACTTTAATGCCAAGTACACGACGACAATCTTGCACGGACGCAATGTCTCGGCTGTATCTTGTTTTTCATATGGAAATGCTGTGAGAGCTCGTTTGTCTCGTTTTCACCTTTTGATTGATGCCTTTTCAATAATTAAATATTGGTTCATGGAATATTTCTTCAAGGTAGAACGTTGACATACTTAACATTTACACGCGGAGATTAATATTGAAACGTCAAAACGTCATAAAAAATGATTTCTCCGAAAATTGCCTTTTTATAAAAGTTGATTTAAAATAAACGAAAAATGAACAATACTTTTTATTTATAAAAATATTTCCATTAAAAACATCTGGGAGTTATTAAGATCCACGAAAGCCTTTCAGTCAGCCTTATCTATATATCCAGTAGCACTTTACATCATCTTAATCAGTCAGTCCTCGGAAAAGCACCTTTTCCACTTTACATCAGTCCCACGCCAGCAGCAGCAGTATCAGCCAACGAACGCGCGTTAACCCTCGGTGCGCAGCCACATTTTATACATAAAACAGTACACATTACAAAATGGAGCTTTTGAGCCCGGGGAGCGCGCAGTCCTCGTCGTCTTTGTCGCCTCGCAAGCGACTGACGGCTGGCTGGCACGCATGATCTTAAAAGGGACTATATACTCAAGCCTTTCGTACACGCGGCAGCAGCAGCAGCGCGGCTGCCGTTCATCGTTCCGCGCGCGCTGTCGCGTTTCATCCGGCAGTTATTCCATATCCCTAATAGGATGTAATATTATACGCGCACGTCCACTTGAATTCGCGGCTGCGCGGGCTTTAACGGTGACTGGGCACGAGACCCTGTGCACTGGACACAATCTTTTGCTTGTGTGCGTGTGTGTGTGTGTCGTGCGCACACGTCTGTCTTCTTTCGACTACCTTGGTGCGTAAATAAGCACGTGTAACGAGGAATTAAGCTGAGGATGATGAAGGAAAAGCTGAGGGATGAATAGTCTTGGCGTGTCAAGGCTCGATTTTAGATGCCAATGTGCTGAGCCAATTGCAGTTTTTATTTTTTCAAAAAGAAAATGCATCTGATTAACGTATATTTTCTGCTGGTTTTTAACTTCTGATTCGTAATGAAGCTTTCTACTGCTACTAGATATGATTTAAATTTTAATGCGTAATTAATCTGTAGAAATTAATTATATAACAATTATACTAAATGTCTTGTAAAATTACCTCTGACTACAACACTCGAAAGAACAACAGTACAGTGAGAATTCAATATAAGAAATTCTTTCATAAAATATGGTAATGTATAGATTTTTAATGTCTGTTATAGATAACGGGAGAATATGATCATTTTTGTAAAATTTTTATAATTTTTAGTAAACTGTTTTCAGCCTATAATAGAGATTCGGTGATTAAACGCTTCAATTAAAATTGTATACAATAAAAACAACAATATATAGTTTCTATTTCTATTATAGCATAAAAGTTTGAATAAATCTGCAAAATAAAATAAATTTTTTTCGGAAAGTTAATGGCAACTTGTAAAAAAAAAATTCAATTAAACAAAACTACCTCTTTTAACAGTTTCCCGTGTATTTTAAAACGCGGAAAATTTACAGTTTCCAACCAAAATATGTCTCTATTAGAGCGGATTCAGACATGACGTCCAACACAATCACTATTCCCGTAATCGTATTTTTCGCAAGAGACGAGCCCCCCAACAGCGTGCACATAACTCTCGCGTGAAAAGCCGGCAGCAAAGCCTAATAAACTCGCGTAAAAAGTGACTAGCCGAGTATACGTGAGCACGCGGCTGCGCTACGTCCACACCCACGCGTAAAAAAAAATCCTCCCTTCCCAACGATCAAAATCTCCGCTCGACGAGCAGCTCGCAGTACTCCGCTCTACATATACACGTATATACATATACATAGCCTACGAAACGGATCGCAAGCGGCCGATAGCAGACATTTAACGAGGAAAAAATCACTGTACTTGAGGACTAATGCGTTCGCGTTTATCGCGAGGCAGAGAGAGAGAGAGAGAGAGAGGAAGAGAGAGAGAGAGAATAGGCTTTTGCATTCTCTGCAGGGAACTGCGCTAATTCGACGAATACATGCTCGCCACCGATTGGAACGTATATATATACACGTATGTCGATTTGCATGTATATACGCAACCGCGCGTGTAGACGTATTATACAGAGTAGATGTATCAGTGAAGTGGCTATGTGTATGTATATATCGGCTCTGCTTATAGGAGAACGAGATCGATTCGAATTCGAGCGACGCGTGCATTAAATTAACCGTAATTGCGCTCGCGCTCGGTGTTACGCGTGACGGATGGATCAAAGTCAATTGGCCGGGCACGCAGAGAGTGACGGATCGCTCGATTGAGCTGCTGCTCATGTCCCTGCCAGTCTATAAGAAGCTGCAGGAGAGCACCGCATGTCCGTGATCAATGCGCATTGTTTATTCTGTAATTTAAGCGTATTAATCGTGTCCTGATTTTCGTGCAAAGCATTGCCGCAGCTCGTACAGAGTACAATGTCAAATAAATCTTGCTTCTAATGCAGATGTTAACTTCGAATAAGCTTTTTTTATAACGTGTTTGTCCTATTTTTTTCAATTACTTTAAAAATCTTTTAATTACAAATTAGATTTACATTATTTTTCTTCTGAATTCCGATATATTAAAATTCCTTACTATACTGTTCGCAATGGTTTTTATCGCAAACATTTTCATTCGACTATAGTAAATTTGTTTTGAGCTGAAGGAGATAAAAATATTCGTAATATCAAAGGAATAAAGAGTTCTAAAAGCGAGAAGAAGAGAGGGTAACCGAGTCGATTCGAATGAAGCCTGAGGCATGTCAATGCGTCGATTATCACTGTGCATACAGCCACTATGCAGTTCTCGCATCGTCCGTCGTAATGCGCGCGCGGATGAGCGCGAAAGGAGCAAAGGAGATATATAGTCGGATGATTGGCGTCGAGCTTCCTCTTGTTACCCCGCGACCGTGTTATGTACCAATCGCTATATAAGAATGTCGAGCGTCAAAAGCTCCCGACAGGCTTGTCAGAAGCCGAGAACAACGTATATTTGACTTGGTTGTGTAACCCACTACCTATAGGGGCGTACAAAGCCTTTCGTCTCTCTCGCGCGCACCACCCGCCGCCTGTTTTTCGCGCGTAAATATACCTGCGCGCTCATGACGAACATGGCATGGGTAAATCGATTTTTGAGCCGAGAGAGAAAAGAGAGCACGTCTCTGTCAGAAGCCGTCTTGCTTGTCGCTTATATGGATAAGGATTTGTCAGAGTGCGAGAATGTTGTCCTCAATGTTTAATAAACTAAATTAGTTCTACGTATATACATATACGGCTAACGGGTTCTGCATTCAGGTAACAATAATAATTACATAAAATGTACTTATACAAAAGTTAATTATTGTATATTATTATCATTAACCTCGAAAATCATCGAAAACAATATATTAATATATTCAGCTCATTAATCTCGAGTCGTTTCAGCAAAATAATTAAAACGTATACATCACGAGCTCGCTACCCATCTCTTTTAAAAAAGCAACTCCAAAAAAAAAAATAGCCGAATTACCTTCAGCGCGTACAAAGCCGTGGTAATTTACGTACATTGAGACAGTCCGTATGTATACACTCGCACATACGCGCACCCACACAGTTGCACGCGTGGAACGTGTGTTTAAGTACCTGCGCGCCTCGAATTAACCTTTCGTCGAGCGCGCAATCAATCTTTCGCCGTAGTCGAGCGAACGAAAGAGAGAGAGAGAGAGAGAGCTCTGGACTGCCATTATATACGCGAACGCGTGGGCACACCGATCGCGCCTTGTCGATCCTGTCGCGCAAACTTTCTATACGACGCAGAGGGAACGACGACGTGGTAGAAAGGAGAAGAGAGGGAGAGAGAGAGAGAGAGAGAGAGAAATAACCCGAAAACGTCGATCTCTGGCCGTTTAATGCCAATGTCTTCCGAGAACTGCACGTTACCGGGACTTGATTGTGTGAGCGCCGTATGTGTATGTGTATGCGTTTCTTTCTCAATGCAGCTTTACGCGCTGGCGATCGTTCTGGTCATTTTTTTTTCAGCCTCTTAATGATGCATGTTCGAATATAATTTATTTCGACCGTTTTTTTAAGTGACTTTTGCACTTATAAGCATTGTATGAATGTATATAGGAATGTAATTTTAGCGTCGAGAAAAATATGTTGATGGGTATAATGTTTTTTAACAAAACAAAACTATATGCTTTCATTTCACTCAAGATTGGTTAAAATCTAATAATAGATAATTGAGCGATCATGTCAACCCAGCAAAGTAATTATAGGCTTTGATAATTAAAATACTAACCTTATTGTTACGAGTTATTTTTCTATAAAAGAATTAAGTAGTAATGTCGGTTTAATTATTCAAGTCAGAATATAAAAAAGTCATAGACTTTGTCAATATCCATCATAAATAAAGGACTTGAATCATAAAAAAATATATTATAAAAATATGTACTAAAAGCATTATAGACAATAGCTTAAGAAATCCCGGTTTCGACAGATAAATAAAACTTTTTACGAATGTGCTTATCAAACGAATTAACATTTATATTTCCCCAAAAGGATTCGTCCTCGAAACTGGCAAACTCGAAACTGCGCTTCGCGTCGGACGCGGGGATGACGAATGGGAAAAATCATAAAGTGACCAAAGCGCTAAATATAGGCAAAAAACGCGACAGCGGCGGCCAGTGGTGGACCCGCGAAAGAGGAGGAAGAGAAGGAGGGAGGCACGAGTGCTTGACATAAAAGCGCGTCATGATCATAAATAATTTGATCACCCGCGAAACGCAAATTTATGGGTTCGAAATGAATTCCGCAAGCGAGCGCGTGCTGCAACAAAAAGCCCGGGCGTTATTTATGGAAAATTGAAACACACACATACACACACACACATACGCACAAGAGAGGAAGAGAGACGTGCCGATAAGCCAGCCGGAATATATAAACAATAATAATGTTTAAATGATAATTCGCGCGTATACGCGTGTTTTATACGCTTGTGCCCTCCGCGCGTCCCATTAAGAAGACGAAAGAGCGAGAAAGAGAAAGAAAGCCAGGGAACGGCGAGGCGTACTCGTGACTTAAGTTATGTTACGAGAGCGCGCGGGAGGGAGACGGAGAATCCAAGTTTTTCGGCCGCGCGCGGAGTAGCAGCAGCAGTGGCAGCAGTCGAAGCGATATACCTCGAGCTCGCGCGCGAGGCTTTCCAATAAATAACGAGATAATCTCCGGTGAAATCAGACGAGTTATGCCCGCCATAAAGGCTCGCCCGAGACGACGCTGTCGTCGTCGTTGCCGTCGTCGTCGTCATCATGTACGCGCCTTTTCCTCTCTCCCTGTGTGCGTGTAATATCGCGAACCACACACACACACACACATATATATACTTATACGCAAACACAGACAAGCGCGGGGGCCACCATTGATTTATCGATGATTATCAGCCATTCCCGATTTCCAAAGTGTCGAAGAGATCGGAACCGCCTGGCAGGATACCTCAAGGTCCGGCTTCGTCGTTCGTCGCTGACTTTTCGTGTGGGGATCGTTCGGATTTTACCCCACTGACGTAATTCCCCGCTTTTGGGCGGTGTCCGAGTGCGTGCCTTTTTTTTTATTTCGACGGCGATTGGCGCGTCGCACGGCGATTTATCGCGTCGGCGGCTGTTATTCAAATGCGGCTCTCGGCACTCTATCAAGATTGTTTTGTCGCGATATTTTGAGTTTTTCGCAGCTGCGCGCGCATCACCGCCAACGAATGTCATCCGAGCGGAATTTCGGTTTCGATTCGTTTTTATTTTGTTTTTTTTTTTTGTTCGTTCGTTTTAAAGAAACAGCCGATTATGTTTATGATCGACAGTTATTCTCTTGCTTTTCGTGCTAATGGCATTCCTTGAACTTTCGATCATTCGGGGAACGTTTGCCTCGACTCTCGTAATTAAAATATCGCTGTCTTATTGAGAAGATGCGCGAGCGGATGACTCGCAAAGGTAGAGAGCACGTCGAATTCGCGCTCTTAGCTGCGGGCGATACCGTAATGTATATCTTTATTCGCGCTTACCAGCTGAGTCATAATGAACGGTCCTTTTAGGAGGTTTAAATTTAACTTATACTCATAAAGTTATGGTTATTTCGAAGATATCTGCCCCGTAATTTCTTTTTACAGATGCTGCGTTTAATGCAGCTGCATATTTTTTTACATTTGGACGTGGGAACTTTATTGTTGTGTGATACTTACGAATGCTAATAACAATCAATATCATCACGAGTCCTGTCGATTATAGTCGTACTTACCTGAAATAAAAAGAAAAATTATTAATCCTTCCTTTTAAAGAAATTTAAAAAATATTTTAAAATGTTGAAATATAATTGAAATAATTCATTAAAATATTTGAAATAACGTTAAATGTAATAAAAATGTAAATTTAAAAATAATACACTACATAGACTTAATTGGGTTATACGAAAAATCATACAAATAATACTTGGTGCTTTATATAAGTTCGGTGAAACCTTGCAGTTTTGTAATCAAGTTAATTTATGCGTCTTTGAATGACGGTAGTAGCTGCAACCTCATTCTACAACATGTCAAAACTGCGACTGAGAAGCTACAACGTCAGAGTCAGCTTATCAAACTACACGTAAAAACGCTCAGGCGACAACAAAAACAAAGTAAAAAAATAACATTACGATATCCACTCACGCAACGCTTTATGCAAGAAAGTACACATCTCGATCTCCAGTCCATGAACCCCCATTTGTTATTCAATGAAAATTAACCATCCCAGCACCATAGTGCCATAATTTTCGCATGCCGATGATCGCACGTGCGTATCACGAAAATTCCAACAAGAGACGATAAACGAAGAGTATATAGCGCACGTGGAACGGAGAACGCATTAATAACCCAGCGCGTAGGGTAGGAGAACGAGTGAGCGGGAGAGGAGAGAGATGGACAGCGCGAACGCGCGAGAAGGCATGTGTCGCACGATTCCAGATTGAAAAAGAAGAGCGTTGAGATTTAAGTGCGACTAATCGTCGCGTCACGCGTCGAACGCGATTGAAATATGGCTTGCTCGTGTCGCGTCGCAACACGAAGACGTGTGACGGGCTGCGGCCTTGCGAATGAGGCCGATATATACACACGTGTATACAGGAGTCGCGCCTATTTATAGGAGTCGCGTATCGCAAAGGAGCCGCGCAAAAAAAGCACGCGGCCAAGCTGCGCGTCTAAGTGGCTGCAGTGGCGCTCTACCTCGGTATATATGGGGCAAAAAAAATTACGTAGGAAGAGAAACGCTGCCGCAGAGTTACGATTGGCCAAATGGAGACAAAAATGCAGGGAGAAAGGACTTTTTTCCTGCGCGTATCGTAATTTGAGAATAATAATATTGGGTGCGCACTTCTTAAATTGACATTCTCAGGCAAGATAAATAATAACGTGGATTTTTCGATAATATTTGGTATATAACTGATATAGGTTTCGTAATTTGCAGATCTATGAAGATACAACGTGAAGGCAGAACAGCAACATGGTTATCAAGAAAGATGTGACAAATATACGAAGGAAGAAGGAGAAAAAGAGACAAGAACGATACGAAAGAATGACGAAGAACAAACAAAGCACGCAGAAAAGTTCAAAGCTCTTTTGACATGCGGCTGCGAGCGAAGGAGCACACAGACGAACGGACGTGGGAAGGCGAGAACGCCAAGAGAAAGAAGGAGATAGAGAGACGGGAAAATGGTGTCGATCAAATGTCGAGGCGTCCAAGGTGACTGTCTAAAGCGACGACGTCTCCATCAAGCGCGTCAGAGAGATCGAGCAGTCGTGGCAATGGCGGCAATACGGCGACGTCGGCTTCCTTATTTTTCACTTTTATTGCACGTCAGGCGCGCGTCGAGTTCGTCCATCACGCTTGCGCGCGCTGCTGTTTGATTGCAACGCCGTGGCGAACAGGCTAGGATATACTTGTTTTTACTACTCTTCTGCGCCATTCGCGAGGTTATTAGGCGCAAGCATTGTCTCGTGATGTATATATAGTGACTTTTGTCGTCGGCGTATAATATTCAGCTTGAAAGTAAATTTTCTCACTTTTATTTTATATATATATATATACATATATATATATATATAGTGCTTTTAAAAAAGCAAGTTTTGCAAATTCGCGAGAAAAAGTTCCATTTTTTGTAAATTTTTTTATAAATAACGTGGTATGTATAATTTCATAAACTTTTTATATTTTTTATAGTAAAGTTTACGGAAATTTATCATAAATGTTGAAATCGTAATCGTACAGGCTTACTTGATTTAAAAAACAACATAGAAAAAAATTTATATATTAAAAGCTTTTAAATCAGTTTTGCTTCATTAAATTGATATATTACTCTGCGGAGGTCATTAAACTGGCTAAATTTTCTATCTAATTAAACATTTACATGGTGATATTTTCAAGTTTTCTTCGCGTTACATACCAAATAAGAGAAAATATCACGTCCATTAAAAGTCTGCTCAATCAGAATAAATAAAACTATTAAAACGATACGATAAATCACTCGTTTAAAACGCAGTGCCCGCGCCGCGCGCGCAAGTCAGAAAGTTTGAAACCCGCGCGTATATTTTTACGATAGAACGATGAATTTAAATTCCATTCCGTGTTCCGCGCTTACTCTCTCTCTCTCTCTCTCTCTCTCTCTCTCTCTCTCTCTCTCTCTCTCTCTCTCTCTCTCTCTCTCTCTC
>JAYJLV010000032.1:1833957-1853228 GCA_036873485.1 Torymus texanus | reverse complement strand
TTGCGTGTGTTCTCTCTCTCTCTCTCTCTCTCTCTCTCTCTCTCTCTCTCTCTCTCTCTCTCTCTCTCTCTCTCTCTTTCGCTGCGGGAAAAATCTTATCTCGAAACGAGTTAATAAAGGTAAACGTCAAATAATGGTCAGCCTTATACTCGCGGTACGCGAAATACAAGGGCGGCATTTTTTCAGGCTTCCATCAGGGAGCGAAATAAATGGGAAAGTCTCCCTCTCTCGCTCTCTCTCTCTCTTTCAAAAAAAAAGATAAACAAACCGTCGAGAAAAAAGGAACGAGAGAAGGAGAAGAAGCCCGCGCTTTACGGACGTACGGACTGATAAAGCAATGGATAGTTAGAGGACAGGCTGGGAGAGAAAGAGGAACCGTGCGCAAGCGAGTGAGAGAGAGAGAGAGAGAGGGTCTCGTTGCTGCAGCAACGACGCGAGTCGTAGAGGTGTACAACGTATGATTATCCGCCCTCCTGGGACTTCCGGCCGGGGCAAGGTAGCGACTCGCCGCTGCGGCAGCAACGGTTATTAGCCGTCGTTTTTATCTTCGAGCTCAATTAGCGAATATCATTCCGTAATGCAACGTGACGCGTTTCCCTCCCCCCACCCCCGCGATTCGTTTCTCTCACTCATTTTTCTTTCTCTTTCCCCACATGCTCACTTTCTGCGCTCGCGCGCGCGTACCTCCTTTTGTTCTATCTCATCGCGTGTCCTCCTTTTTTTTCCTATTTTCTATTATTTTGTACATTGTTATTCTTTCTCTCGTTCTCGCTCCTTCCCTTAGTTGTATAGGATTTACACGTCGATCGGTATAGCATTCAGACGGATGAGGGAATGAGTATACGGGAGCGGGTGAGTGAGAGAAAAAAGAGAGACGAGATGGGAAGCTTGTTCCGTTTTATTGGCGGGCTTTTTGCAGCGCGAGTGTGCGGATAATGCAGTAGGACGTTCGCAATAATTACTGTCGTTCTTGTTCCACCTGCGGATCTATACGTGTCGCACCCGCGCTCGCGCCAAGATAAATGAAATAATCGATGATTTTATAAAAGCTGGCGTTTGCAATTCCACTAAAGTATGTATGTATAGTAATCATATATACTTTTCGTCGCATTAATCAAGAATGTCAAATACCATAATTTTTATTCGTTATCAGGCTCGACAGAAAACTTTCTAATTCTCATGTTTTAGTTGCAAAATTCTAATTGGAATCCACTATTTCATCGAGTCTAGAACTACCTTATGTTAATTCATATATATATATATATATATATACACACGTCGTATTTTAATAGTTTGACGCAGAGTATAGCAGAACAATGAATCACTTTAAACCCAGATATGTATATACACATGATACATCTTCTTTTACGTAATACACATGCTTATGCTCATTGACTTGCCTCGTAATTAGTCCACGACATTAACGCAATATACCAATAATGTTTGAAAGTCGAGTCGGAGTTTGCCACTTGATTCACAAAGTTTCGTCATCTTCTTTGACTTTACTACTTTAACACATACACCACGGACATCGAGTCACGGATGCTCGCACATATAACCGGCCAGGTTATTTGCACCGGCTTCGCGTTAATAAGTGATAACACATTTTATGTACGTCCACGCAGCAGTTCCCATGACTCCTCGCACTCACACACACACATTTATACGTCACAGACGGATTAGTAGCCTACGCGTTCGCGAGCTCGAATATAAAGTTAATTATAGACAGGCACTGCCATACGTGCGTTTGCACACACACACACACACACACACACTGCACATATTATATATCCGCGCGAGCGAGGGAACGCACTGCGTAGTTACGCGCTCACTCGCTACATGGCTCATAAATTACGATCGTTGTACATGTGGGTACAAACATGATGTATTCATATCTCGTGACAAGTTTGCCTCAATCACGTAAGAGCAAGCTAGCTGGACACATGAGCGCCGCACGCCTAAGCCAATTATTATTATTGGCCAAGCACGCGCACGCGTGCTACGCGACAAAAAAAAAAGGAACGAAGATGAGCGAGAAACGCGAACGACGCGAGCGAACGGACGGATGGGCGCGGATGAATGCGAAAAAAATGGAGTAGGGGAAGGACATCAATATTCATAGAGCGAGAGAGAAAGAGAGAGAGAGCGAGTGGTCCGTTAACGCGTATTAGCCTACGCGCGCGCGCCTGGCCGTATAACGTACCTATCGATTTATGATCGGCTCAATATTTAATTAAACATCAGTCCCGCGTACTCGGCGCTGGCGACTCTTTAATAGACTTTTATAACTGCGGATCTGTCTCGCTCTCTCGTGTATGCGCACGGATGTGTTTTTATTGCAGTCCTTCTGTTTTTCACGTGCACGATGGCATATAGCAGTACTGTTGTGGCATTGAATCGTATAGAGCGCGTCGTTTAACCTCATCTTCGTTAACTCGATTTCTCGCTGCGCGCGGCTTTATTTACGGGGATGTCGCGTCCGGCTGCTTCATTCACCGATCGCTGCGTGTTTACGAGAACTGCGTTTGTTTTTTTTTTTTTTTTGTTGTAGTGGTATGGCAGCGCGCGATGATTATTTCGATGATTTGAGCTGACTTTTAAATCAAGTTTTATTGCTGCAAAGTCCTTATTGTGATAAACAGATAGTTTTCTGTGCTGATGAAGGAGGAATTTATACGTTTTGCATATTCTACGAGGATTTCAGTTGTCATAATTTGTAATTTAAAAAGACGTGAAAAGAAAATATCTCTCTGTAACTCGACACGTCACTTTAATTATACTGTAATTCATATAGGTAAAAGAATTTATTAATGCACTCGTGCGTTGAATCAATTTGAGTAAAAACATTTATAAATATTATACGCATGCCGCGATTAACCTGCTTTACATAATTAATCAGGTAATATAATTCACAATCGACAGCAGTCATATACGATGAATTAAAAATAACATTTTTGAAAAATATTTACAATTGAAGTGTACATAACTTATCCTACCGACAGAAGTAACAAAGCTACCAGCCTATATGTTGAAGCGATTTCATTAATGGCTCGAATAAAATGTAAACCTTTTCAATTAAAATTTTTACTTGACCGGTCAAATAATTTACTGTCACGTCCCACGTATATGCATGAACTTTACCTCGAAACAAAGACAATCGTATACGCATGCGCACGTGCTTAATTAGACGAGTAAAATGCGAAACGGTGAGCGGAAAACAATTAAAATCCCATGGAGAAGCGAGAAAGAGACAAAAGGAAAGAGGGAGAGAATGAAGGTTGAGAGCACGTTCATTTTCAAATTAAGGGTCTGCTCAAAACTTATATGGACCTTAACTACCTCTGGTGTGCATCTTGCGATGCTTACAAGCCAGAAAGAAGTGAGAGAGAAAGCATAACAAGCGAGACCACTACTTTACTCTGTAATGAAGAGTGAAAGAAAAGAAATATATGGAAGAGTCAACTAGTTTCATACGATTTGTATTTGTTTAATTTATTATACTCAACAAATCAAAATAAAATTATTGCTTTGATATTACCTACTCTACAGAACTAAAAATAGATGCATCAGATTGCATATATATTAAAATAAATTTTGCAATAAAATAAGGAAAATAAGTTATCAAGCAGCACATGAGCGCACTAACGTCTCTTAAAGATATTATCGATATACTAAGGAGGAAGCGTTTATGTGTGCAGACGCGTGGGCGACAAAGATAGAACGAGAGCGAACCACAACAGCACGAGCAGCTTGACGAAACGAAGACGGCATACTATTACGTGAGGAAGGAAAAGAAGACGGACATGGGAGGGCCGAGGGAGAAAGAGAAAGAACGAAGGTTGCAGCAACGCGACTTGACTGTCGCGGTGGTCAGTCAGCTCGATGTCAGCTTGCTAATTGGCAACCGTGTTGCGCGCGCGCGCACATAGAGTCAAGGCAGTAAGCGAGCGAGCCGGTTTCGAGTCGCGTTTATATAGTAGGATGCTTGTCGCGTAATTCGTAAGCGGCTCTTGCCCTCCGCTCGTATACGTGCCTCCCACTTTCTCTCTCTCTCTCTCGTGCGCTTCGCTTTCTCGGGTTCTCCCCGCGCGTCCGTCCCTCCCACCCGCGAGTATATAGTATACATATATACGTGAGAGTATAGACGTTTTACGCGTAACGGAGGACACAGTCACGCGACTCTTTCTGGAGGTAAGGAGCTATATATGTGTAGGTATTTCTTACCGGTCTATCTTCTATGTAGCTTTTTTTCGCATTCGCGAGTTCTAGACACTCAGCATGGTTTAATCAAGTTCAATTGATTTGTTAGCTAGCGACTTTAAAAAGTTATGCGCGCGTTTGCTGTGATTGACTGATGGATAGGCGTTTTTTTTTACTATAGTGACCCTATAAGATTGCACAATGTGGTTTATAACTTATAGGTATACATATTATTGTTGTTTTATGTGTTTATCTTATTTTGAATTTTATGAATATAAATATTTTATAAAAGGATCGATGTATCTTCTTTTATCCTCTTTTCCCAATTTCAAATTTAATCAATAATTATTTATACAGAAATATTCATATGATATAAAGCTATGAATATCACATCCGATTCTGGCAGGGAAATCATACAATTGGATCTGCCTTTAATATAAAGAAGGGATAAAGTAGGTAAATCAGACTCGAGTCTCGGCTGTTTTTCATTGATAGGTACAACTCTAGAAAATCGCGTTAGAATCGGAGTTAATCACGGGGATGATCTCCAAAATTTCTACACGGGTTATTGTAACATTCATCTTTATCGTACACTGCGTCGCTATCATGCAATGTACTCAAACCACCACATCATTCTTCATTACCACAACAACTTAACAGCCCTCAATTCATTTTCCTTCCTCCCTTTTCGCAAACATCCCATAGATTCTCTCTCTCACTCTCTCTCTCTCTCTTCCGCGTCCCCTTGTCTCGCTACCATACGCGCACAGGCATCTCTTCGAGCATAACGCGCATGTCACACTATACAGCGCGTGGGTGCAACGCGCGCATGCCAAGAGACTCGTCGTTCCGTAGCGACTCTTCGAATTCACATCTTCCCTTATTACATACGCTCGGTAGGGAAATAATAAGATGTCCATCGTCAGCTGTTGGCTTCTGGGTGGTCGCATGGTCCTCGTGGTGCTTGCGAATTTGTCATCAAACGAGATAATGAATCACTATACTATACCACACGGTAATCCCGCATTTGAACGCGCAAGCGCGGAGATTGCGCGTCTTTCACATTATCTTCGATTGCCGAATCATTTGATGACGCCTCTAATATGTGGACGTGTGTTTACCTCTCGAGGATTATGGATTTACGGCAATGACATGTTCGCGATTACGAATTTCGGGTTCGCCAGTAAGCACGATCATTGTTCGTTGCTTAGTGACCACTCTGTACTATAGAAAACGTTTCGTCGTTGCACCATTTTTATATACATATTCTATAAAAAAAAAACTGTATCAATTAATACACTTTAACAGCATTATGATGTTACACATCTTCTTCAGAAGTGTATATATCTTTTCCAACACTATACATGTATACTTTGCGAGAAGACAATTAATATCGTTTCCAAAGCACACACAGACACACCGAGCAATTATTCAAAGAAACGGGTTTAAAAGTGCTAAGCCGCGTCAATCATTTGTCAAAACGTCAGCACAATGCAATACACACCGCAAGCCATCAAGCAACCGGGGCCAAACAAAAATAAATCTAGTTGACAAAGCGTGTCGGCTACCGATCCCTCATTACCGCTCAGCGGCACACAGATCCTTTCTCACCCTTCCGCTCTCTCTCTGCTAATAACTGCGGGCACACGTTGTTGTGACGCACGGAAGCGCGCATCACAAGCAGCAGCTAAACACTGACAAATTGGTCGCCCGGTCAGTCAGTCAGTCAGCAAAGTATACGCAGGCTCAGCTCTTTTCCACCGAGTGATAAATGCAGAGGCTCTGTCAATCCCCTTGGGACCGAACAAAAGAGGCAGCAACGGCTTGACTCTTGCTCTGTGTGAGTGTGCTAGCAGGTAGCGCTGGTGGCGCCACCTGTGGGGCCATCGGCTTTCATCAATTAAGCCGAGAGCATATATATATACTGGCCGTGAGATGCAGGCTCTGCTCACGCCTCCGCAAGACGCTACTGCAACCTCTTTCCATCAGTCAGCTCGTCAGGAGCGCGTAGTCCCTGCACACGCTGCTGCTGTTGCTGCTGCTGTGGTATATACGGCTTGGCTCGAAGGTGACACGCTGGTTACTCAGCTCCTGTGTATAGCGCACGCTAGAGAGAGAGACTGAGAGGGGAGACACGAGCACAGAAGGGAACGTGGGCGTCTGACAGGTGACGGATGGCCCGGAGCTCGCGCGCGGCGCTGCCGGCGCGCGGGATATTAATTTGGTAATTTATGGGGCCCGATTAGAGCGGGGCTATCTGTCGGGCTAATGCGCGAAACGTTGGCAGGTCATCGCCGCGAGGGCCTCACTATCACGACACCCAACTCTCCTCGCTCTCTCGGTCTACGTATGTCCCTGTGTGTGTATGTATATATGCATGTGCACCATTGTCCTTCGCAGCGCGTCGCGCTGACTTGGGCATAAGGGAAGAGGAGGAGGAGGAGGAGGAGGAGAAGGACGTAAGCCGTTGCCGCGGATGGCTTGCATTGAAATTAAGGGGGTGCGAAAATTAACGGGGTTTGTAGCCGCTGCGTCGTCTCTGCGCTTGCTTGCCTGCTCGCTTGCTTGCCTGTCCATCTGTCCGCTCGTGTCCTTGCCGCATGTCGGATTGACTGGTGCAAATAAAATATCAATTTGATTTAAGAGATCGTTTTTGACATGCCGCTTTACGCGTTCTTATTATTCTGGTTTTACGAACGCTTATTAGGTTAGTAAAAAGTAAATAATTTTTCATATGGCAATATGGTGACTGAAAATTTCCTTAAATTATTTCGTATCGTAACGATATTCAAATTTTATTCAGAACGGACTTGTATCGCATTTCTTTCGTATTGTTAATGATTCTCATAAACAGCTTAACATTAGAACGTATCTACAAACACCTCCTTATAAAAAGCAGATTGCATTAAAAAGCACTAAACTGTGAGCACTAACTCTGGTTGTATTACATGTCGGTACTTGTATTTGACGTTTTTTAATGTGAGAAAATCACAGGAGTGTTCGAAGCCAACGTTCGAATATGCGAGTGAAAGCTCGTCGAGTTTACTCGCGGCTCGTTCGATTAGGATTTTATGATAGTGTTAAAGGTTTGGTTTACGTGTTGATCGATAATGATCGATCGATTTAATTAAGATTAGCTAATAATTAACTCATGTAAAGCCGTTTCCACTGTCGGATTTTGAAAGTATAGACGTCAAGAAACATAATTACTTCCTAACGATTTTCCAAATATGACAAACCTATGAATAACATTATCAAGTTTTGAGTATGTGAAGCGTAAGACGTAACCTAATAAGTTGCTTTCAAAAATCATACTGAATTAATATTTTTAACGTTATATGTAATAAGTCAACTGTATTGGAGAAAAATTAACACTGAGCCTAAATGATGTATTTGGATAAAGAAAAAAATTCTAATAAATTAATTACTTTGACATGTATTGAACTGCGGGTATACCGACACGTACGAAAAGTAGCACAATCCAGTTTCATCCTAAAATAAGTACGTTTCCGGACTGATAACGAAGACTAACGTGACTTGGGGTTTTGCAGATTTTGCCGAAGGCAAGGAACGAGAGCTCCTCACCTCGAAATCATAAATTTGCTTTGAACTTCAGATATAATTTTTTAAGCGACAAAAATGAACTGCTGCTTCATGATTTTGTATATTAAGTTCTAGGAACAATGGTAGAGCAATTTTTCTAAATATATAGGGAAAAAAATAATTGTTTACTGAGATATCAAATAAATCGATAATTATAAAAATCTTTAAATAATTATGGAAAAATAAAAAAAAATAATCACAATAACAAGTGCTAAAAATTTCCTATTTTTTCTTATGATTTTAAGCGATGCAGATATATGCAAATAATTTCAATACGCTACTTTTGATTGCTTATAACTTTCTAAGAAATTAACATATACTTGAACGAATCCATGCTTAAATTAACGCTTTTCCTGACTATACTTACTTTTGTATGGTTATTCTCACACTTTTAAGTATCAACTTATTTAGGTCTTTGTAAGCATCTATTTCCCCTACAGGTATGTCGAAAAATGGCTTTATTCCTGTCTATAGAGTACAATGATGAACATCGTAAGCCGAAAGTTTTATTAAAAAGCTTTCCACGTATAAGTATCACATTTCGCGAGATTGTGACAAAAATTAACATCGAGTTCAAACATTTGAATGCATATTGAAATATTTATCAAATATTCTAGTACCTCATTATCATTGTTCATTGTATTAATGTTTCTACTAGGAGAACATAGGGGTCCAAAGAGAACGTTTATAAACTCAAATATTTCGAAAATTCGACTATCATCAATCGCAATATGGTTTCCTTTATATATTAATTTTCAATATTCCATTATCGGCTTAATTTGATTTAACGATTTCCTCTAAAAAATTAGCGCAAATAAACGAATAATGCTATAATTTTGAATTGCAACATTTAGTTAATAATTAAAATAATTAGTTTCGATAATTAATCTTTCGCCTTCCGCACATATTCATCTATACTAGCGCAAACCGAAAAACAAATCAGCTACCAATATTAGAAATAACCTTAAAGTTTCTGTACCCTTCCAAGCATTTACTATAGTACCTCGCGTCTTATCTCACTCCCGGTCAGCATCTTCCTTTCACTTCCCTATTCTCTCTCTCTCTCTCTCTCTCTCTCTCACTCTTTCCTCCTCCCAAGCGCAACAACCCTCAAGCAGGCGCATCATCACCATAACGGGTACATCACCATGGTACAGCAGCAAGTATATACATATAGCAGAACGACTTTCGACACGGCAAAATAGCTTGTCGCACTGTCGCGACGGCAAAGTAGCCACGGTCGCGCGCTTACGCTTAGTACGCGGTCATCAATATTGCGCGTTGACGAGGCAGCTATCCGTTAATGTACGCGCTACGCGCAAGTATTATGGCGCGCGAAACGCCGGGCGGTCCCTTCCGTTTGACGAGAATCATTCATCCTCATCCACCTACGCTCACAGCTCGACACGAGCCACGCGCTTGTTCCTTCCATTGTGCATTCATCTATCACACAGCCCGCGGGGGACATAGGTCGACTCGCGCTAAAGCTATATACTATATGTATATATATATATAAACACACGCGAGCGCATAAGCAGCAACGTGAATGCATATATATATATATATATATATAGGTATGCGCGCGCGAGCAGTAGCAGCTTTGTGTGCAAGGATCTTCGCGAGGTCAGGCAAGGAGGTCGCCTTCAGCTCTTCAGTGTATGTGTGTGTGTGTGTGCATTGTGCGTGTACGCCAGGTATTAAGGTGCTTCGATCACGACGTTACCGTGTATATGTATACGTCAGCGCTATGTCATTAGTATATAATGCCATCGGGATGAATGTATGAACCTGTACTGTGTGCACGAGCGCAGACTGATATGAGTAGTGGGAATTTGAGTTTTAGCGGAAGAGGAAATATATTGTGGTATACCTTGAAATAATCTTTCGATAATAGTAAATGCAGTGTTTACGTTTTTCTTGATTTTTTTTTATTACTGAGGAGTTTCAACGAATTTCTGTCGGTGTTGAAATTTTACACACTTTTTAATTAAAATGTTTAATATATTTAAAAAACTTACGTGTAATAGAGGGTGAAACGTGTTGATTTCAGTAACTTACCTGCAATCAAAAATGAAAGGATATAAGTATATAAGTAAAATAAATATTTATTTTTGTTAAATAAATTATCTTGATTAATCTTTATACAAGCTAATGAATATACAATCATTATTACTATTGCTGACTTGGAGGAAAATATTTTATAAAGTCACTTCTTCGCGATAAATGATTACTTAGCATCAAAATTACAAGTAAAGTTGCTGAATAAAAACAAAGTATAAGAAGGCGATACCGCATAAAGACCATAAAAAGTGAGATGAAAAGAAAAAGCGGGAAAACACGATATATAAACGTATAACAGCAGAATGTTAAAAGCACACGGCGCGCCAAAGTCGTTTCACGCTTGCGGTGGTCGCGCTTCTTGTGAGTTCGACCGCTACTCGACGTAATACAAGATCGCCGCCTTACATGTTCCATACTTCTCGCGCTGCTATCACTTCCGGTACGCGGCGACGTACGCTCATATACACACACTGCATTCATATAATACAGCCGTGCGTAGTACGCCAGAAAAATAGCACGAACGTGCACTCTTCGATACTTTGAATTTAAATATAGTCAAAGCATACGTGGAGTTCGCGCGTTCATATAAGCTCGGCATTAATGAGCTTATTAAAAGCGGGATTCATTTGTTAAAGCTGTCGAGGAACATAAATAGATTTTACGCGCCGCTGACTTTCGTACGTGTTTACTGAACGCATGTGCCACATATCGAATGTGCATTTAGACTCGCTCCGTGTTAAACTTCATTCCCCACACGCACTTGTAAGCAAGATATAGTGTGAAGAGGTGCATTCATTTAAAAAAAAAAGCTTTAAGTTTCTTCTCAACATAACCGGTAAGTTGATATACCCATAGATAAACAAGAGTAATAGTCATAATAAATAATTGAAGTTGCAGCTTTAATCATATTGTATCAAGAATTATTCAGACCAATTTTTAATTTGTTAAATTATATCATCTATAAATAAATTATATTATATTACAATTTTAGATTTCTCCTTTGCAATATATCTTTTAATTCTTTTGTGATCTTTATCTGTTGAACATGGAAAAGTTTATAAAATAAATTCATTTCATTAAAATCGCACGGAATGATGTTTGCAAGTGTGCACTAAGTACTTATATGTATATGTCTACATGAGACTTGTTTGAAGTACGTTTTTAAAATCAACAAACTTGCTTAATTTTACAATAAACTTGTCAAAACTTAGCTTATCTGAATGTAAGCAAATAGTTACTGCCGTACTAAGCATTAACATTAGTCATTATAGAACAGTTAGTAATAAAAAGGAATAAGAAAAATAATATGAAGAATCAATGAAATTATTCATAATCTAAAAATGTGAATGCCATGAAATAAATAAAAATTCTGATGGTATATTTAATTAATGAATAATGAAGCATTTTCAACAATTAATCTGCACAATTGTATCGAATGCAAAAAGATATTAATCGCAATTTACTAAACGAAGATGGACTGTACACAATCAAAACTAGCTACAATATTTACGCTCCAAGCGCCAAAAGTTTCAAAACTCTCACAGCTCTGTTCGAAAAAAGACAGATGAAATTTCGAAATCCACAAGCCCGAGAGCGCGCAACGGCTCAATTCAATCGTTATAGCCGACCTCCCAAACAAGTGCGCGCGTCAGAATCTGCGCATACTCACACACACACGCGCGTCGGTCATTTACCGGCACTCCTCGTAATTCACGAAAAAAAATTCCTCTTTCCCTCTCCTTCTTATACACGGAGGCCAAGCATCGCTCGAGAAAGCGAAAGAGGGAAGAAGAGAGAGGGAGAGAGTTTAGGTTCGCTCGCAACATATAAAACCCGCGGCGCGGCCCTGCTAATTATAGCCTCCTATTTATTTTATTTACGCGAGCGCGCACACATACACACGTCACACACATACACAAGTGTATGCTGCTTCTCTCGTCGTCGTCGTCGTCGTCGCGTCGTTCTCCTCCTCGTCGTCGTGCTTCGGCTCGCCGTCTCTCTTTCGCTCTGTCATAAATCAAAATTCCATTTCAACGTTTTAACGAAGGATCAAATAAAACACTTTAATTGACGTTTTTACGGCGCTCGGCAGCCGAACTCCTGCGTGCGCGCGCTCGAGCTGACCCTGTCTCTGTGTGTGGCTATATGTGAGTATGTGTATATATGTACGTACAAGTGTGTGGGTATATCGCTCTCGGATCGCAATCGTCGGTTGCCACCGACTCCGCGAGTTTTGCTGGCTTGAACAGACCGATTGCGAGGCTCCGGAATAGCCCACTTTAGCCGTGCATGGCCGATTTGTGGACAATATGAAAACCGTTCGATTACTCGCACGTACGCGAGACTTTTTTTTGCAGTATTGTATTTCTCTTATTTTTTCTTTTTTTTTTACACATTTGTCGTTGATACAATACTCAAATAGTTATACAGTGTGGAAATTTCGTAATTTGACTTTTGGAAAGCTTTTGTTATAGTGATTTGATCTAATTAATGTGCACAAATTGTTCTTTACAAATAAATAATAATTGCCCTTCTATAACGCACACTGAGAGAAATGATATAATAAAAATTACTATAATGCATAGTAACGCTGTCACATACTTGAAAAATAAAAAAAATACTATATTCTATAGTAAAAATTGCTATGAACATAATAAAAATTTGTATGTTCACAGCAATTTTTGCTATAAATTTAGTAATTTTTTTTTATTTTTCAAGTATGTTACAGCGTTACTATGCATTATAGTAATTTTTATTATATCATTTCTCTCAGTGCAGAATTGTCTTTTATTCTTTTATTTTAAAGTTTTAGAAACTTTCCTATCCGAATAAACGGAAACCACTGCTTGCATCATCTGAAAAATCAAAATCCCAAAGATTAAGCGCGGATCCATTATCGCATTCGGTGAGGAAACCTTATAAGCGTGGACGAGAGAAGAAGCGAGGGGGGAAAGACGACTGTGCGCGAAAAGCTCGGACGTGCTGCAGTCGCACGCGGGCTGCTTGCGTATTCCTCGGGTGTGATAGCGGGTATGGGAGCCAGAGCGCATAGCAGCACGGCGCCCCTTCTTCCCGCGCTTTCACCCTCTTCGAGAGAAAGCGAAGGAGAGTCGCTTTCCTCAAGTGCCGACGCAAATCCCAGAGGTTGAGTTAGCACCGAAAGTGTTTTGCCTTTCAGCCGCCACCCCTCTCACTCTCTCTCTCTCTCTCTTCCCCTCGTCGTGTTCCCTCGCCTTCCGAATCTCTTGGCCGATCTTCCTCCATTAGGCGCGTTTATTTTCGCATTAATTATTGTCTCACATTGGCTCTTTTTCCAATACACTGCTGAATCAACTAATCTTGTTTTTTTTTTGTTGCAGGATTGTTTGCAGATATGAGAATTATTATTTATAAGAAACTTCTGTTTATGGAGGTGATGATTTGTAAGTTTTTAGAGCAATATGTACAAATTTATTGATAGAATAATATTTGTTGATTAGAGGAAATTAATGGAATAGAGCAATAAATTTTGACGATATATTGGCAAGTAGATATCATGCTTAAGCCAGTTTGTCGATATCGAAAGGAAGTAAAACATCTATACGCTATTTATTAAATCAATACCCAACATATTGTCAAGTGAAAATCAATTTATAAATTGAGTTACAGATATTTCAAAAATAATCTTCATCCTTATATCGTAAACTGATAATTTAATTTAGGCAATTCTTAATTCATGCATAAAAATTGAAAGAAATAAAAGGTTGTTAAAATATAAATGTCAATAAAGATTTAAGATAAACTTTTGAAAAAGTTATTTATATTTTACGCATATTCAAACTGCTGCCTTAAATTCTTCTCCGACGTTAAATAATCTATTTTCCAAAAAAAAAAAAAATTTTATAAATTACTTTTTTTATACTTTGTTACTGTTGAGAACGAAATTAAATTAGAGACTGACGTAAAATTGAGTAAAGTATTCATATCTTCTCAAAACATTGTTTAACATGCGTAGTTTTATAGCCTACAAACCGGTATCCGTGAAACCCATCATCCAAACGCCGGCATGCGGCATCATCTCACACTCGGCTCGCATCGAGAGCGAGTTCTATCCCTCAAACGTCCATCTTTCCGATCGTGATCGACGGACTCAAGGTCGCGCGATCACTGCTTGCCGCCAGTCTCAAGCCCGCGTGCGATCTATCTCGTCTCTCCGTTCAATCCAATTCGCTCCTTTCGCTCGCTCACTCGTCCTCGCAATTATGGCGGTCTCCAGGTCTCCTCCTCTCTACGTAGGGCCGAAGAATCGCTTGCCGGTTCCAGGAAAGATATGATTTACAAAAGAGCGCAGGACGAGGGAGGTAGAAAATCGGCGCAGACTCGCGTTCCACTTTTCTCCGAGATTTCGTAGGAAAAGGTCGGATTTCGCAGGACCATACACTTGAGAATGATCGGCGATCGACCACATATATACACGCTGCGTGCGTATACCAGCGGCGCATAATGCGATCATGAGAGAGAAAAATACCGGTGATTATGTGCGCGCTAGCAAGGCTATTGTTAAGCGCGTGCGCGATCGAAGGACGGCTCGTTCTCGTTCTCGCTGTCTATCTGCTCTCGTCTATAAGAGCACGTGTACGATTATCGATAATTTCGTCGAACGGAGATGTGGCTGCCCTTATTCGCGAGACGAATCGCGCGAATAAGGCGATGCGCGCGTCGCCGCGTGAATATAAGAGCTAAAAAGCCGCGGGTTCGAGGCGAAATCGTTTTCAGCGAGACGATCAATAATAATAACGGAATGCGCGCATACGGAGAGCGTTGTGTATCGGTCGGTATCATTATAGTAATTTCCGCCTACCTTTTTTTCTCTTTCTCTCTCCCTCAGATCCCGCCACATTTTTCATTATCGCTACTTTTTATTCACTCGCACACGAAGCAAGCACGCGCGAGAAAGTAATTTCGTCTCCAAGTTTAGGTCACTTTTATGTACGTTTTTCGAGCGAGCTGCCTTTCCTTTGTCTTTATTGGCCTGTGAAGTTTTTGGATGATTAAGATGTGCGCTCTTTTTCACACAGTGCTCGCTTAGACGTATATACAGTATCGTATATAGTACAACAGTAAATTTATAAGACAACCGTTAATTAAGGAACTTTTACATATATTTTTAATTCTATAAAAATCTAAATTTTGAATTAGTATACGAATATGGATGTAATATCGTTGTGGTCGATAAAATATTAGATGAGACTATATAAATGAGGATCAATAACGCACGCTATTAATAGCTGCTTAATCAGACTCTTTGAATCCTTATAACTAGAAAAGAGGCACATTATTCTTGACGAGTATATATATCCACGTGACGTTATATAGAAAATAGCAAAGAAACTGGTCAATAGAAGACGGCTGATCTTTCATAAAAACTAAATATTACTAATCAAAGCCACATATCTCTATTAAAAACACGTTCTAGAAAGATTACAGATATATACAAGTGGCCGCGAGCGTCGGGAGAAGGAGAGAGGGGCAGCGTGCACGTAATTTATTCGTTTTTATGCGAGAGATTGAAAACCTTTTAAACGCGCGTCGCGAATGATTTACAATCTTCGACAATTTCTAAGAATATTTCAATCCGAGAGAATCTTAATTTCAAAGGTTATTTCACAATCGAGCGCAGCTGGCTGGCAAGGCGAGACTAGCAGCGCTAGTACGATGCCGAGGCAGCGTGCGCGGATATGTCATCAGTCCATCGGCGACCGACTTTTACGATTGGCGCCGCCAAATGATCGCGCTTGCACTGCTGAGAGACGAACGGCTCGAGGGTAGTGGACGAATCTCTCTCTCTCTTTCTCTCTCTCTCTCTCTCTCACTCTCTCTTCGTTCTCTTTCCTCTTTTTGCTCATCATCTTTCGCTCGACTTCGGAGATAATAATACTTCCTCAAGACCCTCTCTTCCTCCTCCTCCTTTTATTCCTTCCCTCGCCCAGCGCCATTTTAACGTCCCCTTCCCTTCTTCTCTCCTTTTTCCATTTTCAAGCTTCTATATAAGCCACTAAATATAAACATACAGTCGTCGGAAGAAAGAGTCGCTCTCGCTTTCTTTCTTTGCAGCTTCGTGAGAGTTGTTGGCTTGATTCTCGTTGTTTTACGTTTTACGACTGTTCGTGTAACAACTGATTATTAGGGTTCTTTCTTCCTCTCGCTCTCTCTTACTCTTCTCTCTGACTCGACGAGTCCCCGCTTTTTCGGCGCCCCTTTTGCGCGGTTTTTTGCTTCTTCCTGGGGCGACTCATTTCTGCTTCATTGCTAATAACTTTACTTCTTTCTCCGGTTTTACTTTTTTATTTTTTGCCATACTCACTGGTATTAACGTCAGTCTGTTATCATTAAACAGATTGTGTAACTGATTAATTACTAGTTTTATAATGTTACCTATTTAAACTATTTATTTCGGATTTTAAAAATAAATAAAAGTTGAGGAAAATGCAGGAAAATTAATGAAAAGTGAGATTTCACAAATAGATGTCAATTAATGTTATATTTAGAAAAATTAAAAATACTAAAGATGTATAATTATATTTCCGGTTCTCATTAATCGTGTGTTCCATATATACTCATCATCTTTAATATTAGCAAGTAGACATTTTTTATTACTGATTTTTAAAAGTTTTTAATAAGAATACATAAAAATATTAGTGCCTTATTAATTTTATTTTAAAATGTGAATCGTATTTTGAATAAATGATACTTCCATTATTTTGCAATCTATCTATAGTGTTTTAAAGCAAGAAAATGATTTAAGGTTCAATAAAATATAGATTATTTGAGTGTGAAACGTGACAGTTTAACATAGTCATCAAATGATAGTCTTTCACAACACGAGCGTCAAGAGAGAAAATGATATTGTCCCCTTACGTAACAACGTGTGTATATATATATATATATATATACAGGCGCGTACTTCTCACGGTTGAATCCGCAGTCTATTAGAAATCGCTTCTTCTCCATCCTCGGCTCCTCCATCTCATCGTTTTCTCCTTACTCGCCCAGCTACCTCTTTCCAGTCCTTCCCCCCCCCCCATCCCTATCCCTCCTTATCTCCTCTCCCTTCCTATCTCTCCCTCTTCCTTCGACTTTTTTTTCCCCCGTAACCGCGCCGCGCGCACCAGTCCATTATTACACCGCGTGTCCACAGGTATATGCACGCGGCTATTATACGGACGTATAGACAACTCACCCTCACGCATACATGGACGCCCAATGCAATCCCCTTCCTCCCCGTACACGTAATGCTAGCCATAAAATTAAATTAGGGTTATAACGCGATTTTTCACAGAGGTTCCGAGCGCCTTTCAACGACCGCATTATTGGCTAGCTGCGCTCTCTCTCTCTCTCTCTCTCTCTCGCTCTCTCTCTCTTTCTCAACCGATGTTTTCTATATACCATGGAAGTTCTTCCCCTTGTTTTTATGTACAGATGATACTTGTTCTGCCAGAGCTAGAGAGAAAGAGAGATGGAGAGGGGAGAGATCGCGATGATCATTATGCGGCCGATCGATGCCACGGGTCAAGTTCTGCCTCTCCGAGATCCAGGCGGTCGGATCGAAGACTACGGCCTCTTTCTTTCTCCATTTTTTTCTTCTTCTTACTCTCGCTCTCGCCATCTAGACGCTTGGCTTTGTGCTAGGTATGATATTACCCTTTGCTCGCTCTCTCGCTCGATGTGTAATGAGTGTCCTCCTGCGTTTATGTGCGGCTTAGCTCGAGACGTTTTTGCCAGAAAAGGGTCGGACCGGACGCCAGGGCTGATTGAATGTTGAGGATTTTTTCGGAAGAATTTCAAAGATTACTCTACCCCGAGAGAGAGAAAGAGAGAGAGAGAGATACTGAGATAGATGGTAATTACGCGATTTCGAGGCTTTTTCTGTTTCTTTGTTTTAGCGCGAAATTGCCCGTCGTATAGTATGAAAATTTAACTTCGGACTATGCAGCTTTTATTAGCCTAAATTGAGCGTCATAAAAATTAATTGATCGACTTTTGTTCTATAATTTTGAAGGGATCGTTGTTGGAACATTAGCAAACAGCTATTTTTGTTTTATTATTTCGTATAAGTCATAGAAAATTGAGAACTGAAAATTTACCAAAGTTTTGAATCTTGTCTATTTGAAAATGTTACTGTATATGTTACCAACTTCAGATACAGTTTTAACTTATACTTTTATTATTTTTCTATAAACCGCGATGTATAAAGTTATACGGATGTAAATACGTAACCGCAACTGCAATACTTTTCACATGTTTCCGAAATATTAATCTATCGTGGATTATTCGTGTTAGAAATATCCGGCGAAGCTTTTGATATCGCGTCCAATCTCGCAATCCCTTTAAAAATTCAGGCTCACGAAATGTTTCCCTCGGATCAAGTTGGAGAGTATCGATAAATTTCTCACTCTGGCAATACCTTCTCACACAAACATACACACATATATATATATATATATATATATATATATAGCCATCGCTCGAATCGTATAGCTCGCGCGTCAAAAAAGACGCACGCGGTGGTATGGCGGCCCCGTGTTGGACGCGAGCTGTGGGGTAAGTTTCGCAAAACTCTTACGTAAATGCGATTCGTCAATCAAATTCCATCAGAGAGCGAGGACTTATAAATAAAATCGCTGTCTCTCTCTCTCTCTCTCTTTCTCTCACGCGCAGGGCGAAAGAGACGCTCGTGATTTACGGGTCGAAGTCAGTCTCGGCCGAATGACGAGATAAATCATCGAGCCTGCGTCGCGTATAAAAACGTCACAGGGCCGCGCGAGGAGTAGGCTTCTCACCCGCGAACAAAGCGGTAATTTTCGACTGTGAAAAAGTGAAGGAACGGCGTAAAAAAAATCTCGCGCAAGTAGAAAGAGAGAGATATAGAGAGGAAAGCACAGAGAGACAGACATATATATACGTATAAACGTAGGTAGGTGTGCACGCCAGTCATATCGTAGAAAGCTGCTCGTAGGGCCTATCTAAGGGGTGATTTCTAATTTATGAGGCTGGGGCGACGTGATGAACAGACGTCATAAAGCATGTCGCGCCCCGCTGTTTGTGCACACTACTGCGTATACACATATATACATACACACACACACACATACACACGTATAGGTCACGGCCGCCCCCCTGTTATCGCTCCTCGCGCTCCCTCCGAAACGCCGTCTGACTTTGCTGTGCCTGCAACCACCCCCTTTTTCTCCTACAACTTCCACCTACACCGGCGGGCGGCCCGTGTGATTTGTGGCGCCTCTCGAATTCTTTCCGCGCGGGCCTCGCGTATGTGTATATATATTATATGTGTGTGTGTGTATATATATGTATACCGACGTGCGCGTTCTCTCTTTACTTTTCTCTCGCTATATACTCGTGCCCTTCGC
>JAYJLV010000032.1:1811813-1826499 GCA_036873485.1 Torymus texanus | reverse complement strand
TTCACTAATGTTTCGGTGGAGCAATTTTAACTAATCTTTAGTGGTTTTTTCACTAATTCAACTTTAGAGAGTAACCATTTGGTAAAGTGGAATACATTATTAAGCAAAGCGAAGACATTAGCAAGCGATTCTATTCCGCAACTGTCACTCGATTACAGTACAGTAGTTCACTGGAGCAAATACACCAGGAAAAAAATATCGTTACAATTAATGAATTCAATTATTATTAAGAAATAATTTACAGTATTAAATTCTCCTGCTATTAATATAAAAAATCTGTTTTCTTATGGTGAAACTCATATGTCTTAATAGTTAAAGAATATGATTTTTCCTTCCATTTCGCAGGCCAAAGAATGTCACTTAATAGTTAAGGAAGCATGACTTTAATATAAGAAACAATATTAAACTAGTGGTTTCTTAACTGTTAATGAATTTATTTAACTATTAAGAAATATTCGTTTGTCCATATCCAAATGTCACAAATCTACATATTATTTTAAATAATAGTAGTAAATATTAGTAAATTTACTTGATTATTCGAACAAGTCAACACTTATTTATTTTTAGAGATTATATGGTTTAGATATACTGATTTATAAATAATATTCTATTTTTAACTTTTTAATTAAATAGATCATCGTGTTTTGATAAGGATAATAATTTATAGATTTAATTAACAGTTTTAAGCAACACTCTAAAATATCCTTATTAAAATTCTATTGACAAGATCCGATATTTTAAATCTTTACAGTAGTAAATCTTAAATATCTATCTTTCTAATTTAGGCATTCAAAATAGCTCACATTTATAGAATAGTATATAATTTGAAAGAACAATCTTCGAAACATCCTTCCACCCTTCCTCTCTCAAAAAGGTTACATTTAGTATTTAAATTTGAATACGACTTAAGCGTTAATACTTAATAAACTGAAATTTAAAGAATTAATTTTTTTAAATATTTTTACATTATAACAATTTCTACTTAAAAATATTTAAAGTATAATGATACAGATTTAAGTGTTATAATAATCCATGTTAACTATACTAAAACATCAAAATGCTTTATTTTTGCATTAAAAATTAGATATTATATTTCCAGTGTAATCGATAAGCGTGATGAAATTACAGACATTAAGCAAAGTAATAAAATTGAAATTACGATGTTTAAAATTATATCATGTTTAGAAAAACTTTAAGATCCATTCAAGGAATAACTCGCCATAAATCTCCTGCGTAAAAAGTTGACAATTAGAAAGGGCAGGAGCACAAAGGCAGAAGCTACCTACGCCTATTTTGACGAATCTCGTCAATTCACGGTCAGGCTTGGTTTCACAAGCACGCGGAACGGCGTTACGTAAAATCGTCGCATCTCCCCGACAGGGCGTCGCATATAATAGCACGCAGAGACACGAGCTCCTTTGGCGCAACGAAAGGCCTACATGGCCGATATATCTATAGACGAGTCAGTTTTACTTGCCGCGTGTACGCATATATATACATACACATATACATATATACCTGCTCTGAACATTTTGACGAGAAACGACGCACGAGAGAGAGAGAGAGAGAGAGAGAGAGAGAGTGAGAGGAAAACACGGGGGCGCCTAAGAGGGCAATAATACGAGCGCAGCTCACTACGGCATTCCAGCCGGAAAAACACGTGCCACTGTCGCTGCCGCCGCCCATTGCGCAAACTTTCACCACAGGCGACAATGGCAGCCGGCGAGCGCTCCGGAGCCTTTTGTCGGGGAGATCTTCTTCTTCTTCTCGGTATTTGAGTAACTGCCAGTCCGCGTAGCGTACGAAACGACTCTCGTGCACGTATAGTACTACTGCTGCTGCTGCTGTTGCTGCTCCGCGCCCGCTATAAATCCTTCAAGCGGGGCAAAAACTGACGCGCCTCGCTCTTTCTCCTTCTCTCTCAGACACATACACACACACACACATACATATATATATATACACACGTTCTGGTATTATACACAGTGAGTAAGAGAGAGAAACGTAGTGCGCGCTTTTCCCTGACGAAGGTTCCGTACGTCTCACGGAATTTCCAGGCGGGATTCGCCCTCTCCGTCTACGTCTGCGAGAGTCCGTGTGCGCGCGCCTGAGTTTCCGAAAGGAGACGAGAATAAATCAGATAAGATTCATGTACATACAAAAGGGAGGGAGGGGAAGAGAGAGATAGTGGGATTTCGTTCTTCTCTGCGCAAGTGATTTTTGTCCAATGGAGGGAGAGAGAGAGAGAGAGACAGTTTTAGATGTCAATATAATTCAATTAGGCGGATGGCTCGCGCAGTTTATTTGCGCGCCCGCGTACATGTGCCCGCCCGTCTATGCGCGTCGCGGTCATTTGATTTATTTACAGCGAAATGACTTTTAGTGCTTTCGTTTCCAGTTATATTTAGGAATTGGATAAAGTGGAGGAAACTTATTCTCGCTGAAAATAATTTATCTTTCGCAATTGCCATAAGGTATCAGCTGTCCGAAAGCTAGCGCGTCAACAAAGTGATAAGTAAACCTGCGTTGCGATTGAACTTGCATCAAAATGTTGAATTAACATGTAGTTAATATATCTTATTACAGAATCAAGTATACAATCAAATCAATTTAATTCTATGTAAAATCAAAATTGCTCACTCTCATGATAACAAAAATATACAATTTATCGTTGTACGATCACGACGCAGTATACAATTTTGTCACTATTTCTATTTACAAAACTATTCTGTCGAGCTAATTATGACGTACACGCGCTTTCTGTAGATATTCGAGCAATATATTCTAAAAGCGAGCACAGGAATAGAGAATTTTATGTTGTTCCCTTGCAAATAGTATTGTTTTTTTTTTAACTACAAAAAAATAAACGTTTGTTGTAGCAATTGTAAGTCATAAACCAGTCCGGACGTCGCGTAAATCAACGACTTTTGAGGATCGCGGGCTTAGTGTTAAAAAAAGAACATCAAGCCGCGTCAAAATACGTGCGCAACTCTCGCGGATATTTTTATATTCGACAAAGCTCATGTACACAGCGCCGAGGCCGTAAAACACGCGGCAACGTCCCTTCCCTCTCTCTCACCCTCTCCTGAAACAGATCGATCTCGTCGACGCGGTGGCGTTAATGAAGAATCTGACTTAAATATAGTACACAAAGCCGGCTTCTAACACGGTCATTGAATAAATTAGGCGCGTCTCGCAGCTTGGATGGATCAATCATCGCCGACGTACTCTGTCGACTCTCTCGTCGCATTTGCGACTAATATATTTCAGACGTCTATCTACTTAACTCGCATGCTATTCGTCTGCTCTCGTCTCGGTTAATCTCTCGCTATCTTTAAATTTATCGCGTATACCAAGTGGCACGATGCCGTTGTACCTCTGTTTTGCGCCGTCTTGCTCCCTATCGGCGTTCGTTTGGAAATCCACAGCCAAAAATAACCGCGAGGTGCTAGGTAACGCGTGTATAACGCGCAACTGTATATATTTGCTGGTGTTCTGAAAACTTGAATGCACTTGACTGAAGTCTTTTGACAAAGGATATGTTTGATATCGCGTGATTAAAATAAAAATTATTACTCGTATAAATGATCTTGTGTAATGAGTAATTAAGTTACAAATGTGGTCTAAAATGTTTACGTGTAAAATAAAAAATAAAAAATTTGTGTCGTAAATATATGATAAACTCTTCAGTACTTACAGTTTTTAAAATTATTTTAAGAAGATCGAAATGTATTTAAATATTAAAAGAAAACATAAAAATTTTAGTACAATATCAAGTTAACATTTTAAAATGCATAAAAAATCTCCATATACATTAACTGGGCTAAAAGGGTTTAGTTGTAATAGTTTCAAAACAATATTATTCTTTTTTAACGATTTGAAAGTCTCTGTCAGACATATATACATGTATACATTCCACTGCATGAAAATAATCGTTTTTATGAGTGTTGTAAAAAAAAAAAAGAATTCGACAAAATTTTTTATTTTCAAATCAAACCAAACATTATACAGATATACGATAAAAGCTCTTTAATTGCTAAGATAAACATTGTAAATATATCTCTCATTTTGTGCATTCTCTAAAGACACGTTCCCACCGCAGAGCAGCAACAATCCTTTGCGAATGCTCGTGAAGCGGAGCAACGCCGTCATAAAAGGTAAATATATCACCGGGCAACGATGAAGAAGCCGCGCGCACGCTTGTGGTACGATTGAAAAAGCGTGACCATGGAATCGGTAGTCGCACGAGAGACTTACTCCATTTCACGCTCTCTCTCTCTCTCTCTCTCTCTCTCTCTCTCTCCCCCGCCAAGCTGCGGGTGTGTGTAACACGTGCGTGCGCGCGAGAACGAGAAAAAGAGAGGTGGGCGGGGGGGGGGGAGAAGAGCTTAATAACGCCATAAAACGACGGCGGTGTGGACCGTTTAAAAAACTAATTAAACTTTTTCGCGATTGGACACGCTTTAAAACGTTCGTTAAAGGTCCGCGGGGCTCGCGTGGACGAACTCGAATTACCGCGCCTATATACTCGGCGCTGTGCTGCTGCTGCTGCTGCTGCACGCGCGTGTATTATATGTACGAGCTCTGCCGCCGCCGCCACCATGCCGGGAGACCCGCGCGCGTTCACGCGGGAATGAAAGAGAGAGGGAGATAATGCACCCAAGGTCGTTTTTTCTGTTATTGCGCTCTTGCTCTTGTTCCCCACATCTCTTTTCTCTGCGAGCGATTTCTTTCTTAGTTGTAATTCGTGTGTGTGTATATATATGCATGCGCAGTCTTCATATACGTATATACAGTTTAAAAATTATCCAGTATTTGTATAATAATTTTACATATAATATTGATGTAACGGTGACGGTTGGTTTTCGTAGCGTTGTTTTTTTAGTTAAGGCTATGATATCTGTAACACTATTAAGATGTAACACTCTGGTATAAACTAAGGATAAGCAAAGGCTTGTAAATTTCAATGATAATACCGCATGAAATGTAGCAGAACTACTTTCATATTGAAAATGTATATTCAAGTGAAAAATATTCAATTAATTTATATTCATATAACTGCGTTTCTTATTCATGCTGGGGTCACTCAAAGCATACCATCTGCCAAATGATACTTATTTATACTCATCTAATAGCATGTGCATGTGCAAGTTTACAGTATGATTAATCGCTCTCGCTATTTGAATTAATTATTTTAAACTTAAGTGTTATTTATTGCGTCTGACTTACTATAAAAAGCTCATATTATATCCAATACTTTATGTCACTTTTGGCAAATTATTTAACCGATAAATAAATCAATCAAATATATCATGATAATATATAAATGTTTCGATAATATTTAACGAAAATATTCGGTTCCCATATCAAACGACCAATAATTTATGTTGAAACTAAATTTAAATTTCACTAAACCCAGCATTGTAGCAGTATTATTGTTGGCAGTATTATTATTTGTGGCCTTTCTTTCCAGAACCACTATAAAATATCCACTAACCGAACGAATCGCCATTGTAAAACTTAACGTATATTACCGCCAATAAGATTTTACTGTCCCTGCATCCGCAAGCGTACAATTCACATTCAGAGAAGCACCGTTAATCAAGAAGCATTTTTCGACTCTCGAACCGACAATGAAGCGTGAGCTCGCACGGCCACGCACCGCATATATATGTATGTATGTGCACCGGTCAGCCAATCGTTAACGACAACGAAGACAGCCGCAGGCAACGCCAGTGCATCTCTTCACCTCTCGCGTTTACAACAACAATATCCCCCCCCCCTCTCTCTCTCTCTCTCGAGCGTACAGTATATATCCCTTTCACCAGTACACCATAAATTAAGCGGAGAAATTAACCGTCACCATGGCGACCCCCGCGCAACCCGTATTTTATTTCCTTTAACACTCACCCGCGCGAGCGCGTCATCCACTTTCGCTGATGGCTTCATTCGTGATGGAAGGCAAATTTTGTGCCTCATTTACGCTACCCAGACTCTCCTCGTCGCAGGAATTATTTGCCAGTGCGCCCCTGCAAACACACACACACACACACACACACACACATACGCGTGTGAAATTCAATTTTTAATCACCCGCGTGGCTACAATTAAGTGTACGCCTCGGCCGAGTGTGTTGCAGCCCTTGATTTATGTGCACATATACATGGAGAAAGGTAAGCGCGTGTAGTCGCGAGGAATTTTTTTTTTGTTTTCATACGCTTGCGAGCTTATCTTATAATTGCGCGCGGCGTTATTGTTATTAGCCGCGGGGTCCCGAATTTTCAGGTTGGGTTGGTTTCCCGCGTCCGCGCGCGCGTCGAGCTCTTTATTGTCGAATATAACTTTTGTGCCGCGACGTCAGTCAGTAAATGGTTTTTCGAGATAAAATATCGATGCTTAATGCATTGTAAATTTTATCTGCACAGGCTAAATGCACGATTGTAATTCTCGATTCGTGACTTTTAGAGCTCGCGCTCTGAGTATATATAAGTGGGTGTTTGACGTCTACATTGAAGCGTATGGTGTAAGTGTTTTTTCAAGATTGAATTTTTGGGGGTCTACATGTTCTCACGAAGACCGAAAGATAAAAAAGGAAGGTTTTTGAAAAATTGATAAAACTCGTAAAACTTTTAAACCCTCCTCTAATTTTGTAGATCAATTAAGTTGTAAATCAAAGGAGATAAAATGTAATGCATTTGGAGCATCAAATTTTGTGGTAAATTGTACAATACTTATCCCCTAAAAAATTTACGACTGATAAAATATGCGTAAACGGTATATAGAAATGTGTATAGGTAAAAATAATGTACTGTGAAAAAATTAAATATCCCCGGGGGGTCAATTAAAAAGAATCAAACGCATAAACATGGTTATGAAGTTATAAAAACCCGAATGGATCGGAGGAAGCCAGGGCGAGTAGAAATACCTCGGCATCATCGAAATTTTTTTATCAACCGCAAGGATTGTCTTTCGTGAAAAGCATAAATTCAGTCGGGCGTCGAAGGGAAACAAAATTAAAATCGAACGCGGACGTTAATTCCATTCGAATTCCTACGGCACCCGCACACGCACACGGAGCGAGCTTGATTTATCACCCGCGGGCCGATAAATATAAAAAGAACGGAAAATACAAGGGGGGGAGAGAGACTCGGAATAATGACGGCTCGCTCGCAGTCGCGCACGTTGTGGCAGAAAAATTCCGTGGTACGAGCCTGTCGAATTTCCTTTCACGTGTGTCGCGTACACCTTATCCTGGCTTGTTGTCCGCGTATGAAACTCGATTGGAGCATATATATATATATATATATATATATATATATATATATGTACACACATACATGTACACTTTGTGCGAACGCGACGTTGCTTTTGGAGAGTCGAGAATCGAGGCTCAGCAGACCAATGACATCAGCATGGTGCTCATTCCAAATACGTCGATATACCAAGTCCGCGAGCAAGACTCGACGTCGATGTCGCGACGACTGTCCTTTGCGACGCGCGCTCTGGTGTCTTGAAGTGTTTTCCAGATGGTGTGGTATGCGGCGGTGGTGTATAATGCAAGAGAGAGGGAGAGAGGAGAAGTGAAAAAATAGAGGGAGAAGAAAGATGGGGAAGATAGAATAGAATAAGGAGTCGTATTTTTATTAAGTAAGCTTCATCAATATATGAGATTATTTATCGTTCCGTGCGATGTTATTGAATAGTCATTCTATATGAATATAGTTGATAAATTTCTGTTATATAAATATAGAAGGATGTAAAGTTTTCTAATTTTACTAATCATTTGATAATAATAATTGTTAGAAAAACAGAATATTTCAGTTTGTTTTATGTAAACTATACATAGTTTTCATATTCAATATTATAATGACTGATATAATTTAATCTTTAGTTTGTAACATTTAATGAATAATTCATCTTCGAACTTTTGGCCAATTTAAGTTTCTGACATTCATCTTATCAAACTTAATACATTTTTCTAAGAAGATTATTGAATTACCTGGTTAAAAAAATTCAGACTCAAGCATTCATCCTAATATTTATACAAAGATTTTTTTGAATTTAAATTCCAAAACTTCACTGCAGTAAGAGACTAATACAGCCAGTTTAAAAAATTGAATCATAAAATGAGAAGTCTAGCCAGGAACATAATTTCATCTCAACGAACAAATTTATTTTTCCTACACACCACCCTTCCTTCTCATATACACCCCTGCAGACTCTCGCAACTGCTCGCTCGCTCGCTTGCAACACTCGGCGCGAGGTCGAGATGGAAACTTTCTGTCGGTGCAAAGAAGAAGCCCGGTCGTGATGCCCTCTCTCTCTCTCTCTCTCTTACTCTTGCGCACAGGAAAAAGTGCGCGCGCGCGGAAGTAGGAAGAAAGAGCGCGGCGGATTTATATACGCGTTCGCGCGGCTGCGACTCCGACCTGATTTACCGACGGCCTCCTCCTCCTCTTTCCCCTTCTCCTCGTCGTCGAGTTTTTCGGAGGTAAGTAGGTATAAAGTGAATCGTAAATGCTTCCCTTCCACCCCCTCTTACCTAGCGCGTGAAACTTCGACTCTCTCTCTCTCTCTTACTCACTCTCTCAACGATGGCGCGAGCGCGCTAGAGTTTGTTTACGCCTCAGCGGAATACGGCTCCCCCACGTGGGGAAAGCTCCCGGCGTGTACGATGCATATATATACAGCAGTGGTAGTAGCACAAATCTTGCCGCTCGTATAGCGATGGATATATGTGTATATACTGAATAGGTATATTCTGCGATCGCGTTCGTAATGAATCGGTAGAATAGATTTTAAAAATTTTACGATTTTTTCGAATGGTTATACGGGTGCGGCCTACTAAAGATCGCCGAGTGGGCTGATTTATGCCGGTTAATGAGAGTCGTAAACCTCGGAGAGCTTCGAGTATTTTTAGTGTTTACATGCGTGCGGCTGGTGGTATATCGAAGTGTTATTTGAGAAGGTTTTAATGGCCCTAATAGAAAATATACCTATGTATCCATATAGTATTCTAAGATAGTTACTGTGTGTTATTTCGACTATTAAATATATATATTTTTATTAATGAATCATTCAAGAATAGATTGGTTCTGTTACATTAATACTATATTATATTGTAACTTTATAATTAATTAAAAGTATAATGTTAAATCGCGTATATACGTATCCTGTAAAACATCAATACGCGTTTTACTTATAATTCAATTTTTTCCATCAATCAACTTCTCCTGTTCCAAAATAAATTTCATCAAAAAAGCAAGCATAACTATATTTCTCACAGTTGCAATCATACAGACTGCCGATACAAAGAAGATGAAACTCACATTTCATGCGTTGCGGTGCGTGCTGTTTCCTACGGGTCATCTGCGTCCTGCGAGCGATTACGGCTTTTCCTGCGGTCCCCAGCTCTCCTGTTTTGCGTCTGCGCGTCTCGTGTCTCCGAAAAAAATCTCGCTGCTTGCAAGATTGTCACGGACTCTAGCGCTGTTTCGTAGCTGTATACCAACGATCACTACCTGGTTATCGTCGGTTGTAACAGCATCTGCCTCGTCGTCATCTCGCACAAAATTATATATATTATATATATATATATATATATATATACTTCTTACTTTTGCACTTTATATATATATGTATATATTCTACTATATACCCAACACTTTGCTTCGTATAACTCTGTAATCATCGATCGCGGATTTATTCATCCGTAAAGGTCACATAATTTCACGCATGTATAGAGATGGCACTTGGTTTATTGGTCTCACGGCACAAAATGCGCGAAAATCGGCGGATCGGTTCAGCGTAGTGACCGTCGCGCTTTTCTCCGTATACAATATCGAATGAAACTCCTTCACTTCATCGCGTATATATATATACCTCACAGCCGCGAATTGTCACACGGTCTTATACAATGCGCAAACACATCTCGGCAACCAAAAAAACAACAAATCATGAAACTTCACACAAATTATCAAAGCACTCTTTTTCTCTCCCACTAAAAAAAGTAGCATTCGCAAAATCTTTCGTCCACCAGCCTATACACAGCAACAACACCATATGATCAAGCACTTTGCATTAGCAAGTACTGAGAAAATCGTATACACCGGCGAAGATTGGCGATCATCTGCAGCAGCAGCAGTACCGGCAACCACTTCCGGTTCCTCTCTCGCTCTCTCTTGCACACTTATTTGCCCCCTCTACTTATGTCTCCTCCGTTATCTTTTTTTCGTATACCAATGCTCCGGATAAAAACAAATAACCGCAGGCGTACAACAGTAAGAGCAGTAGGTATAGGTAAAAACCTGCGCTCGAGGTAGGTGGGGGCGCAGCAGCAGCGGAAGCGGCGGCAACGGGGGAGGAGACGCCTGCAGGTGTCGGCAGGAGGAGTGGAGGGGGGGAGAAAATCGGGGGAGAGAAAAATCGCGAAATTCGGTAGCCCGCGGTGAGCGAGAGAGGGAGAGAGAGAGAGAGAGAGAGCGAGGGCGCGCACGCGAGCGCACACAAACGTGTCGTGAAACGGAGCGGGCGGCGGTCCAGCGCTGACTGACTACCGGAGAGTTGCGTCGCGACGGCGGCGCGGATCCCACCGCGACGGCCCCGTGCGCACCGCTGGAGGGGGCCGGCCGGGAGGACGCGCGCGCGCCAGCGAGCGGCCGAGCGCCTTTTCCCCTCTACTCGCGAACTCTTCTCTCTCTCCCCCTTTGTGCGCACTCTCTTTTCCTCGCTCTCTCTCTCTCTCTTACTCCTGCACGTCTGTGTATAGAAGCACGGAGCTGAGGAAGAATCGCAAGAGAGGAGTGAATGAGCGCTGCCGCACAGTGCAGTGTGCTGCACGCGATGCCTCTTGCGAGAAACTGTGATGCGCTCACTCCGGGCTATTAGCGCAAGTCGGGGGAGGGTGGATTGGGAAAAAAAATTTAGGCCAAGAAGGTTGGGGCGATTTGTTCACGCACAGCTTGTCACCCGAGGTGATTGCATGGATATTTGGATATCTCCAGGGGACAATTGCCGAGTTTGACGGCAATAAGGAGTAAAGTCATGCTGTTGCAGCCTTTTTATATAATCGCAGTTTTGCTAGCGAAATTCCTTGACGATGTAAATTTTATACATTTATATATATCATTAATAATTGTACTCACTAGAGTTGTAATAAATATGGATAATATTTATCTCTTTATTGGTGCAGATATCCAAATAAAAAACGTCATACTTTTGTAGAAATGACATGGATATCACAATAGAAATTTGTTTCACAGTGTCGATACTTGATAAAAAGAAAAATAATTAAATCTTATTGACGGATATGAAATTAGATAATTTTTCTCAAAAAAAAATTATTTGTTTACAATTGTCTTCCCAAATTTCTCTTATCGACATTGTAATACAAAAATAATGAAAATATCTACGTACCTTTCCTTTACAAAGAGTTTTAGCTTATATAGATATTTGAAAATAGAATCGCAATAAATTTTCTGTGTATGATGTGCATGATATTTTTTTACCTAGCGTATTCAAAAGCCTGCTGTAATTCAAATAATTATTGATTTTAAATCTAATGATTGTAAATCTAATGAGCATAAAATGATCATTAGATTTACAACAGTAAAAAATGAATCTAATCCCGCTTTCACAAAATATAATTTTTCTACTTTTCAGAAAATTACAAGCGTCAAAAAAAAACATTTCAATCGCCGATTCGAAAATGCAGCCCAGCGCTTAGGCCCAACGGCCACATGGTGCCGAATGATATATATCCGTGCACGCGGGCAGCAGTTTTCTTCATGCTCTCGCAGTCGTATAGAAAGAGAAAGAGAGAGAGAGAGAGAGAGAGAGAAGGCGGGGCCCAACAACCTGAGGGATCTCTCGCGTGCGCGTGGGGGATGGGGTGGCACCGCGTGTCTCTTCTCTCTCGCTCTTGCGCTGCTATCCTCTCTATCTCTCTCTTCCCCCTCCTACGGTTGCCGAGCACATGCTTTATTGCCCGCCCCGCGCATGTCAAGCCCGCGCTCTCTACACGAGACGGACGGCATTGGAACTACGGTCACGCGGCGCATCGTTCTGTGAGTTTCTCGAGGTTTTCCACCAGAATTCACCGACCGGCTTCGTTTGGATACTGAGTGAGTACAGATTTTCATAGTACTTTTGTTGAAGTAGATGTGGGAATGGAGGTAGCATAGGAGAGTCGCTGGATCATCTGGAATTTGTAAATATCGTAAACCTAACCTCAAAATTAGGCGTTTCACTACAGCCGTACGTTATATTAAATGTTTCCGTCTTATGATGTAATAATTTTAGTGTATAATGATAACAGACCGACTAACGAGTGTTTGTAAACAACGTAACATGGGATTACATTAGTTATTACTGAGATATATCAAGTTAAATGTAAGAAACGAGTGTTGCCGAGTGAAAATCGTCTTAGTTCTAGAGTAGCTTCAATTTTCAAGTCAAATCCATCGACGACACAGCTCCGTTCGTCGACAGTCAGCGGAAAATCCGTTGTCGATAATCAGTGCTCGCGCTGCTCGCAACGTCCGCGCGGCGGCGCTACGGGCCGAGGTCGGCGAGTGAAGCCCCGCCTACTGGCGGCTGCTCGGGGCGGAGCCCCGGTGATCTATAGCGTCATAGAATACCCCCACCCTGGCGAATGCGCCCGTAACGCGCCTCGTCAAGGCCACGCCCGCGCGCACCGGCGCTTTAATGCTCGCTCGCTCGTTCGTTCTTTATCCCTCTCTCTCTCTCTCGCTCTCTTTCCATCAGATCTCTCTCTCTCTCTCTCTCTCTTGCTCTCGTACGTGGCTTTTGCGCTCTTTCGCGTCCACCTATATCCCTGCGCGCGCGGCCGCGGTAGCGGCGGCCGATGTTTATGCCCCGTCGCCGTGTCTCTATCTAGTCGCGCCGGTTTCTGCGAGCCGAGCGCGTCCGCGGGTTCAGGGGAAAGAGAAAGAGAGAGAATCTCTGGGGTCCAGTGCGACTCACTGCGTGAACTGGTCATCGAGGGTTACGTTTGCTCTTGGATAGTGAGAAATATATGTATTTTTTCTAACGTTCAATCGGGCTTGGATATTTTTACTTTCGGCTCTCAGGACGTGATTACTAGATATGTTTAGTACTTATTCTAAACTTTTTTGATTTTATTTATCAAATGAACCATTAAAAAAAAGTCAATTACATATATTTATAGAATTATATATTTTGTAAGAAAGATAATATTCCTTAGAAGAGGACAATGTATAGGATAATATATTTTATTTCTATAATATTGCAATAAATATAATACCTCTTACGAATGTTGAATATGTTATTGCTATTTTACGCAATTAAATAATTAAATATATAATTAAAAGAAAAAATAAATATTTTGTATTCGTAAAACAAAGTTATTTGAGTCATTAATTTTTATTTGTAACTAAACACTATTATAGAGGATTAAAAAATAATTTTGTCGAGGAAAAATCCGTATAAGAAAATTTGTAATGCATGTATGTGCTGCAAACATAGATTTTTAAAACAAATAAACTAATAAAGTTTTTGTTTGCATAACACATTGTACCTCTTAATATTTGTTTTAAATTAAATATTGTGTAGATTCTATATACCAAACACAAACACGAATAAGACTATATTTTGTATAGAGGTAAACAAACCCTATAGAACGTCGTAGTGTGTCGTTGTCTGTTCTGTTGACGAAGCCTTATCTTCTCATTATTATCATCACATGTCGTTATAGTTTGAAATTTTCATAAAAATAATATATTATTATCGTATTCTTATTAATTCTCTTTGACTTATTATGGTTCCAGTCTGAATACAATGAATAAATTGGATAATATTTTGTACAATGTATACGTAAACAAACCTCAAATGACAAAACTTTAAATATTTATCCCTGGCAAAAAAATGTTATTTCGCTCTTTTTCAGTATCCGGAGTATAAATATAACAAGCTTTTTACATCATCGTAGCCATACATTAAAGCCGGCAATACTCAGCTACGTTCTCTTCGACGTGAAATTATGCGGCTCGCTAAATAAACCTGCAAATACGTGATAAAATACTACACTTTAAACATTTAGTAGAGTGCATAACTCAGCGTCGAGGCTCGGTTCATTATGTACTCCCCTTTGTCTCGGGACGGGGTCGAAAACAAGCGAAAAAAGGAATCGGCGTATAGCAGCCGTAGCAGCAGCAGTAGCAGCAGCAACAACGTACAACAGTTTTCATCTTTCGGAGACTGTTACCTCGCCATATCCCTCTCGGCAGCAGCGCTATGCCACGCAGAGCTCCCGCTTGGTGTCTGCTTAATTCGCCTTTGCTCTTCCTTCTCCTCTCCTCCTTCATCCTCGTCTCCCTTATACTCGTTTCTTTTTTCTTTCTTTCTCTCCCTCTCTCTCTCCGTACTCCTCGATTTTTTCTCTTTTTCTCCCAGCTCTCCTTTTCCCTGTGCTCGCACGAGCAAGCTCGTGTCTTCTTCTCATGTCGGGGCGTTCATTACCGCTAAACATTCCTGTCAATTAAAAGTGCATGCGCGCGCGCGCGCGACCGGCTGGCCCCGATTTAGTGGCGATCCCCGCATACTGGGCCTTAAACTCCTCTCCGTGTGTGTGTGTGTGTGTGTGTGTGTGTGTGTGTGTGTGTGTATATATATATATATATATATATATATATGCGCGAACGAGCGC
>JAYJLV010000032.1:1796214-1811713 GCA_036873485.1 Torymus texanus | reverse complement strand
TGTGGGTGTGTGTGTGTGTATATATACATATATATATATAGATATATGCGAGAACGGGCGCTGCTGAAAGAAAGAAAAAAAAAAAAAAGAAAAGAAGAGGAGAAGATGAGTGGACGAGGGGGAAGCGGTAGGGCACGTGCGGTTGCGCTTAACTCTCTCTCTCTCTCTCTCTCTCTCTCTCTTTCTCTGCCTATACGTTAATAACACACACGCTTGCGAGCATGCGCATGTGCGTATATATATGCGCGTGTGCGGTGCGGGCCGGCTGACACCCGCTCTCAATTATCACGCAGCGCGAGGCCGCAGGCGTGAGAAACTCCCCCGCGCGAGCGCGCGGCACTTTTCGAGCCCCATGCAGCCTGTGCCTGTAAAGGTATACGCGAATGTATATGTATATATATATATATATATATATATATACGATTGAGGGAGCTAACTGCGCGGGTACGAATCTTGCCTGTTTTTCGGATTTGCTTCGGCTGCTGTATTACCGATGCGCCGTTACTGCTCAGCTGTTTGTTTCCCTCTTTCAAGTTTTGTTTTCTATGTAAATCATTTTATTTTATTTTTTAACGTTATTCTCATTTTCTTTACAAGATCTAAATAATAGTTGCCTTTGAAATATAGAGATTTTTTAAAATGTAATGTAATTGTATCGTAAAAATTATTACAGTTTATTTCATGAATCTATAATGATTCCCTGATAACATTTAAACAATTAAAACTGTAATCATTACAATTATAAAGTTAAGAAATTATAAATTATGTGGAATTGATACATGTAATATGACAACAGACCAAAATTATATTTACCCTATTGTCTTATAGCATTTTATTTATATTCTGCCAAAATATTTTAATAATAATCTAGTTATCAAATAACCTATACACGTGCATGGAACGGAAAAATTTATTTTCCACGATATTTTCCGAAAAAAAGAACACATTTGTAATTTAAAATATTTTACTTGAAAATCCGAAAACAGAGAAATGCCAAAACCGTAGCGAGAACTCAGAATTCTCGTCTCGCAGCCAGACGCAATTTACATAAACAGTTCAATACACTTTCGACAACAGAGCGATAAGCCATCTCGTGCGCGCACTATGTTACGGCAAATATAAAAGAAAGTCACGTCCAAAGAAAGAAAGAAAAGCCGCGCGTAAAGGCGAACCAACGTCGGGCGTGCGATTCGCTTGCGTTCTCGAAAAAAGCGTGATTTGCGAGAGAAGAAGCTGGGCGGAGGCATGCTTTCGCGTCAGCGTCTCTGGGCAAACAGCGAACACAAGCGAGCGTCCTTCTACAGGCTCGTACCTCAGAATGAGTGCAACCCAAAGAAAGAACGAGCGAGGGAGAGAGAGAAAGAGAGAGAGAGAGAGAGAGATTCCGTTACGAGCATCGTCGACGACGGCGTCGTCATAGTTTCCGTCGTCGTCGTCGTCGTCGTCGTCGTCGTTGTCGTCGTCCCGCCGCAATCTGAAGGAACCTAAGCGCCCTGGCGACACGACTGCTCTTGTTATCCCTTGGAATGAGAAAGAGAAAAAAAGTTGAGGACTGAAGAGAGAGAGAGAGAGAGAGAGAGAAAATAGCAGAGAAAGCGAGAGTAGGGGTGAGTCTGAGGGATAGTTGGAAAAAATGTAAATATAAGAGAAAGCAGTTAGGATCGAAGATAAGAGTTATCCTTAAATTACAGGATTCTATTCTATTATAAATTTCGTCTAATAGCTATCAAGTTGTAAGTAACTAGAGGTACATATTTATTTAAAGAACTAGTGGTATTTTAACTATATTGCATACTAACTTATAAATTATCAAAAAAACGAGAAAATTTTTTTTGAAAGTTTTGCCAACACCTCAAGCTATCATTTACGACCAGCAGACATTATGGTTTTCATTCTCTCTAGCATTGTTTTCGAAAAATCATGACTATTACAAAACCCCGAAGAGAAATGATTATCGAAACAACATCGACACAAAAAGAAAGTCGGGGATACATAATATAGAAACGGCAGATATAACGTCCGAGCCGTATAGCTGCACCACCGACGTAGACGACGTGAGCCCGCGGGTGACTTTTCGCCAAAAGCGGTAAAACTACGGCATTCCGCAGTCCTGTGATGACCTATGCGTTTTGGCGCGCGTATCGCACAAGAGAGAGAGAGAGAGAGAGAAAGCAAGAGAGCAGAGTACTCAACGGGGGGTACATGCGCGCTCGCGTTATATACTAAACCAGGGAATATCGCTCTCGGAAGGCCGCGTACACGAGCGGGGGAGAGAAGAGGCCAAGAGAGAAATAACAAATCCCGTTACGCAACTCTCAGGACACAATGTGGGTCAGTCCGTGACGCGTTCTTAGGGGCTGCACTGATTTTCGGCCGGACGTGTGGACCTCCCTTGGAGCAGGAGCATGTAGTGCACAACTCGGGAATATAAGTGTTCCATACGCACGGTTACCGTGTATAAGAGTGTCTGGTTTTTTTCAGATTTATGGGAGGGACGCCGCCAACACCGCGCGCTGACGAGTCAGATAAGACATCGCTTAAGTGATAACGATTGCTTTCTCTTTCACTTCCTTTTTTGGCTTTTCCTTTTGTTATGTTGCGCGGCTTGACTGATGACGCAACTTACGGCTTGACCACTTATTTTGTTCCTAGGAAACTTTCTTTTTTGCCTTTCTTCTTACAGTCAGGTTTCGATGATTTATGCTATTAATTTCCTTTAAATAGAATAAAACGCTGTGAATATATTAAATAACGTAAGATTATTGCCAAAATACCAAGCTAAATGTAGTTCCATCCGGGAATGACATCTTTGATGTTCATCATTTTAACTATTATTCATAAGTTCATGATTCTTATGAACTTGAATATTTTAGGTATTTATAAATATAGATGTAGGGCAAATAAGGTATCTCGAAGTAATTCGATCATACATCTTATCAATCACAGTAAATTTTCTCAGTACTACTTTATAGAAAATCTTATTAGACATGTATATAAGATCTTATTATCTAAACATTTCAAATTATTTAAACATTTCTTAAATCTTATTCACTTGTTTGTAAGAGTGTACAAATCTGAAAATTAGCCATATTGGCTACATTATACGCTAAAGGCACAGTTAACAAGTTATTGATTTAGCTCTCAACAATTAAGTTTAATTTAATTTTTGACCTATACCTAATAGAAGTTTTCTAATAGAAGATAGATTGTATAGACCGGTCAATGGCTCAGGCGGTTAAGCCGTCGGTTTGTTTACATCACAGTAAACGCCGTACTTAGCTTCCCATGACAAAGCTGCTCGAGGTTGTGGGTTCGAGCCTGGGTCACTACGTTTTTCCCAAACGAGGGATGCGACGCTAAATAAACAATTTATAATAGATTGAATACAAAAAAATTGTTGATGAAATTGGACAAATCAACTACACGGATATAATTTTATCAGAAACAAATTTTTGTGAAACTCGCGCAAACACTTATACCATACACACTGTAGCCGTAAGCCATGTGAACATTGCGGAATTTTTCACGTTGGTGCATATCAAATTTTCGCCGAACTATCACGGTAAAACTTTCGGGTAGTACAAAAATAGATAATTACTACTTTATCAGAAAATATTATTGACAATATCATTTGCAATGTTAGTTCCTAAACAGTTCTAATTCTATTGCGAATCTAATTATTGATATTGATCCATCGATTTAGGATAAAATTTATATGGGCGATTTGTACAAATTACCATGGCACTCTGGTAAAAAGTTATTCTATATCACTTGATTTTTTATTGAATATCGTTGAAAAATTGTGGAACACAATAATTTACTGTTGAGTAACAGTAGAATTTCAGGTGATGCATATTAAATGTTCTCAAGACCCTAATAATAATTCTAGAAAATACGTGTAAAAAGTTAGAGAAAAGTATTTTAGTTTAGTATACATACAAAGAAATATAGACAAATATTTTTTTTAACCTTTTGGCTTCGAATAAAGTCAATATCACTCTCAGGATATCCACTTTTTTTTATAGAAAGTAAGCCGTATTTTAATATCCCTTGAACAATTTTTTCAAAATATGCTTGCAGAAACATATACAAAAAAATTCATCTTTTATTGTTGCAGTATTCCTGTTCTGTGAGAAAGATAATTATTTTCATGTATTTAATGGCTAAAAAAGTCTCAAATTAATTGATGCCACTTAGGCAACCCCTTCTGGTTTTTTTATACTCGGACTTCGGTGCTAGCTGAATCGATTTTAATAAGAATTTCGAATAACTATTTTCTATCAAAATCATTTTTCGTATAAAAAATTCCAAATATCACAGAAGTAATCCAATTATTTGAATATTAATCATTTGGTCCAATGACCTCAGATTGTACATAGAATGAATGAGGCAATTATGTTCGAGTTTGGGTTGTGTAGAGATATGGCAGAAATTTTTTCTCGTTTATTTTTATGGTATAAATAGACTTTGTAAACTACAGACTTGTGCAATTAAAAGGAGTAATGGTCGCATAATGTAGAAGTACAAATAGAAATAGAAATAATTGAATAAGATAATTGTATCTAATTGAGTGTTTTTAATTAGTGAATCTAATAAATAAGAAAACGTAAAATAATCTTTTCGACTATTGCTGTATAGTATTTCAATTTCTAACACAATCTTCTTTATGTGGATCCTCAGCCTCATGCAATGTGAATTCCTCATCCAACGTGAAATATCGCACAATGATCACACAATTATTTTTACACATTAGTAAGAAATCAGTAAACAAAACATCAAAATTGTTTTAGTGAACATGTATAAGAAATAGTATTATTGTCATTGATAATTAATTCGTCTCCTATGGTACAAGTTATTATTTATGCTGTTATCATTATTATTATTTATAAAATAAAACTTTTTATGGATATTCATACTCAGCTATAAGAGCCCATTCATCGAAAACAAAAAATCGTCTACCGTCACACATGTCGTACCCCCAGCGTGACGCTCGCTGGTCCCCCCCGTATATGTAATGCTCTCGAGTAAGTATAAAATTTTTCTTCCACATAAACAACCTCTCGGCGCGGCTCTGAACATCCTTATAACGACTTATCTCTCTCTCTCTCTCTTTCTCTCTCGCGGTTCTCGCTGTGCGCGCGCTCCTCGTCACACGACGGCGGAGATGGCACAGGCTGCATTCCCGGAATATTATCGGATCGTCCGCGCGTCGTCTGACGAGGAGCGAATCGCGCGAGCAGCTCGCACGCGAAAAAGGACGACGGTACACGCACACACAAACACACATACATCCGTACTCGGAACAAATTGCGCGAACGTCCGCATCGGCATGCGGGAGCCACGCAGCGGCGGCAGCAAGTCTTAGCGCGCGCCCCGTCAGTACTTTGTAATTGGGTGAATCGCATAAATCGTGTTATACGTACGTGCCGCGCGGCAGCATCTACGCCGATAAATTCCAAGAGATTGACGCGACACGATATATGCGCCCGCGGACCCGTATGGGACTCTCCGCACCGTGCGTGCGAGGTTACTCTGTGTGACTGTGTGTGCGTGCGAGGGGCTCCGTGCGCGAGTATGAAATGGGCGCGAAAGATGCTGGGAGATAGGGGGCGAGGTGGGAAACGACGGCAGAGTCGACACCGGTGAGGCTAAAGCAGCTATTAAACAGCTGTTTGAAGTGAAACAACGAGTGTTCGATTGATACAGTAACGAAGAAGATTTGTTATACGTATGTAAACTATACTCAAGGTAGAATTTGTAAAATTTTTTTATTTAACTCTTGAATGAATTTTTATACAACTAATTTGCGATAGGATCTACTGTTTATAATGATACAATTGTAAATAAATAATGCTGTTTCCATAATGGTTTGACAGACCTGGCTAGAATCAATAACCTTTACAATTTTTCTGTATGTAAATTAACAAAAAACTTGTTTACAAAGTATAATTGGAGAAATGACAATGTAATTAAATTTGAAACAAGATTCTAAGAAAGTAAATATTCGATATTTGGGAAATAATATATCAACTGGTATTAAAATCCAACACGGAGAAAAATCATGTAAGCAACTTTAGAATTTATATAGGAAAAATTACTATTTCCCATAGTAGCGCTGGGACATACTCGAAATTCATGGAAATTTCCTACATTTTTAATAAAATTTCCTTCTCTTTTTTTTCTTACGGTGTCACGTGTCAGTAAGCTGACATAACCTGACAAAAAATGTATGGGAAAAATTCTTATACAGTTTAAGAATATTTGCCAATTTGACAGGTAAAATTTATGACTTGTGATTTTTACTATACTGTCTAATAATTTTTCTAACTTGATTATGTTAAATTTTACTTACTTTCTTGTGGTTTTTCTTAGTCAAACTGTAAAAATTATTAGAATTCTAGTAAATAGGTCACTTTAGTGGTAGGATTGCGTGTACAGTATGGTCATTTTTACTGAATCGTTTTATAATTATTTATTAGAGCAAACACGCGTTGGCGCAGCGTTAAGAGTGATGCTTCTAGTCCAGGAAAACTAGCATTTTTCATGACTATAAATGTTAACAACAATCTCATCGGATTCTTTTTTGAACATAAATCTGTGAGTACGGTAATTATTATACTAATTTCATCAGAAATATGAATCAATATATTATTTAAATGTAATAATAAGGTCGCAAAGCAAGGAAATAACATGAATTTGTTAGATATCAAAATCTTATTTGCAATGAGAAATTTATTATTATAATTAAGTATTTCAAGAAATACATATAATAACACTATTTTACCAAAAACAAACATTATCAAAATAAATTGAACCAATACTCCCTGGTAGAAATCGATTCCATTAATTGCCTAATAAATAGCTAGTTTCACCAATAATCGCCAAAAACTAGATACTTTTCTTGGCCATTTCTATCTATCGATGAAACGATTTTTCCGGTCATATTCACCATTTAATAGACAGAATAATAAAATAAGGTTTTTTCAAAAATTTACATTAGAATATTTATGAGTATTTAAAAGATATAAAAGTTGGCCAGTTTTTAGTTTAGATCTGCTCAGTTAAAGTTGGATATCATTCAATTTAATGCCAAATTCGTTAGAAAAATAAAAAAAAAAATATTGAGGTTATGTCATTCTAGTCCCAAACTATTAAATGTGAGAATAATAGGAGAAAAAGCGTTTCATCGCAGGCAATAATTGACCATTTTTCCTACCCATTTATTAGGATTCTGGCCATTTCCTGGTGGACGAATTTCTATCAGGGATATATTAATTGATATTATTGATGAAATTAATATAATAATTACCTTACACACAGATTTATGCTCAAAAAAAGAAAAAATAATGAAATTCCGATTAGTAGAAACCGAGAAATCTATAGTCTTCAAGTACTTATGAGCGTTCGAAATTCGTGCGGAGTTGGAGTGTGTATGCGCACCAGCTGGCTAGCAGCCGCCGCGCACGTACCGTTGATGCGACCGGCTCGCGACTGTAATAAGGTTTGTCTTTATCAATCAACCACGCATGAATCAAAATTTTCAAATATTAGAACAACTATCGAACTTAGCAAAGTATCATATTTCATTTCTTAATGTTGAAAAATAAGGCCGCAGTGAAAACTATTTTTTTCAACTTTGAGCATTGTTTTGTTTAAACAATGAAAATACATTTTTCTCGAGAAGCATTTATATACATTACGTTTCTACCATCGTAAACTAAAAGAATCCGATGAGATTGCTGTTAAAATTTATGGCCATGAAAAATACTAGTTTTCCTGAACTAGAAACCGCACTCTTACCACTGCACCAACGCGTGTTTGCACGTATGTTGTTTCGACTCGCACTAAATATTATGTTATTGGCGATGTTTATAACATTTATGGTCAAATTTGGCCCCTTTTTAAGCTACTTTAATAGCTAGTTTTCCTGAACTATTCCGGATCAGAAGGCTAGGGTTCGATTTCACATGAGGCCTCTTTCGTATTTTTCATAAATAAAAATATTATTTGTTATTTAATTTGACTTAATGCATATGTTTCAAATAGAGTCGGTAAGGTAGATCACAAAAAATATATTTTTAAATTAAGAATAAATTTTCAGTTTACTTTCTAAAATAGTAAAAATTCATGATTGAAATTATAAAATTTACTATACTAGCAGTGACTATGCTTGCTGCGCGCGCCCTATCATGGTCCAATCAAATTTTACATGTCCATTTCAAATCGACCAATCATAATCATTAGAGGTGACAATCTCAAATCCATCTCTTGTTTATATAGGATTTCAAGTATATCCTAGCGCTACTATAGAAAATAGTAATTTTTCCTATATAAATTTTAATGTTTCCTATACATGATTTTTCTCCGTGAAGGGGAATATTAAAGCTGCGAGGCGATTCAAAAGTTAGTGAAAACTGGTGGCAAAGTTACAAGTCGAAAGAAGTGGAATTTAAAGAAGCTTGTAGCGCAGAAGTAGCCGACGCGAGCATAAGACGAAGAGGAAATACGTGATAAAATACAGCTTTAGGCGGAGCGGGTAAAAAGAGACGAATAACAAGAGAAGTACATAATTTTATTATGGCAGAATGCGTTATATCGCGTCAATCTGGAAATTTATCGCACTAAATATTCCCTCCCTTCAACCGACGCCCGGCGCAATATATATTCACTCGCGCATACTCTCCCCTTATACTGCTGTGCGTTCTCCCTTCGCTGCAGCCCGCGTGCGAGAGATAGAGAAACTCGCGGGTTCCCACATCATGTGCGCAGCGCAAACCTGTAAATTATGACGCTGAAACTTAAACAAATCAATGCGGATTAATTCGTTTAACTCCGGACTTACATGCTCAACTTGCGAGATCGATATTGCAGATAAAACGGTTGAATCACGGCGCGCCGTACGTACGTATACGCGCCTGCGACATCTGCGCCTTCTTCGCCGCGAAACTTTTCCACATTTCGAGTCTCTAAGAAAGTCGTGCCTTCGTGCCTCCTCCTCCTCCTCCTCCTCCCCCACCCTTACACACATACACCAGTATAAAAAGCGGCGAGGCGGCCGCGTGTAATGAAAAAACGATGTCGCCTTAGCGAATAATGTCGTACATATAAAGTAGTGAAAACAAATTACGTACCTCAATATCTTTATCAGTTGGCATATTTTAAGCCGAATAAAGCCTGTGTACGCGAGCGTCTGGAAATAAATTAATAATTTTATTAGAGAGCACTTTTTGCGGTTCGATAATTCGCCGAGAAGATAAGTTTAGCGTGCGCATTAATTTCGCGCGATTCAGTAATATTGTGTACTAAATTTTGCAGCTGATTATATCAGATCGTCTGGTTTTGATTTAATCTGATATGAGGGTAGAAGCAAATTATAATAAATAAATAAGGAATTCATTTTACCATACATTAACTATATCCACATTATATAACTAGCCACCGAAAGCGTGTCAATTTGATAATGCAAGATATCTGGACATTATTTCAGTTTGTCATGCAGTAGAATTCATCTAAATAGAAGAGAGGATAAACTTCTAGGAGTAGACTTAATTATTGTCATAAAAATATATAAAAGGAATAAATAGATTAGTTTGAGTAGGAAGCTAAGTGAAAATGAATTGGCAGCGGATTTGACCGCATTTCTGAGAACATATACGTATACAGACAGCAACGTTGTAAATATAGCTACTACATTCTAATTCTAATTTTTGCCTCTAAGCTTATAACAGTAGGCGCTTTCTTGATCTGCTTATAGAGTGAGTTGAACATATTTGTAAAAAGTTAGATATATAGTTTTAATCGTCGTCTATAATTTTTTAATTTTTAAAATTGTTTTAAAGTTTCTCTTACATATTTTCATTTTTATAAATTTAAATAATAATAAACCTTTTTTGATTCGGGATGCCAAAGTCATTTTTAAGAAGAAATTTTTGTGTTTTAGAAGATTATTATTATTATTCTTATTATTATTATTATTATTTTGATTATTTTGCCCAAATACTGCATAAACGAAAAATTTGAAATCGTTTTTTGGTTATAAAAAAAAGAAAATCTATCAATTGTTAAACCAATGATGGTGCCGAGTTTTTTTCGTGAGACAACACACACATACTTCCAGACAGGAAAAATAATTTTCAACATATTTCGCCTGTTACGTGTGGATGCACGAACGAATATAAAAAGAACAAAATAAGCAAGGCGTTCGATTACAATATGACACCGATTAGCCGAAAGCCGAACGGTGGCGGCCGTGGCTGAGTGGTCAGAGTGTCTAATTGCAAATCAACGAACTTGGTTCAAGCTCGGTCCCACCACTTTTTATTAAATTATTTACGAAGTCTCACTCGTAACACCCTTAAAATACCATTTTAAGCATTTTTTGTCTCAAAAATTTTTGTCACCGTTACAAAGCTTTCTCTTTTATGAAGCAAAATTATTCGTAAAATTTTAGTTAAATCTATCAATTACATATTTGTTTATATTTTAAATAAAACAGACTTATAGTTCCAATGTTGTATTCACTTGATTACACAATTGAAGTGAACCGAACGAACCATATCTAGTAAACAATTTCGATTATGCCACTTCTGGATGTGGTTAATTTTCTGCCAGGTGTAGTGAAGTCCTACTTCTTGAACTTCTATAAAACACACATAGATTTTCTGTATAGTTCTTTTAAAAATATATCACATGGAATGCAGCGACAACAACATCACAACGAAGTATTAGACAATTATTGCATAAATATTATCAAGCATCAAAATAATTAAAAATGTCACAAAAACTTGGTATAAAATTACAATATTGATAAGTCAAATGTATGAGCTCATGGTCTGTTCTACTGATATTAGAATTTATTTTATTTAGCAGTTTAGAAACCATATATAGAAGTGCATTTACCTTGGTAGAAAATTAACCATCTTTTCTAATCGGTTCACTAACTATTGACCAGACCTTTAATCAGAAATTAACTCTGAATCTAGTTAGAATCTGCGATGATCAATGAATTTACAGTTGTAGTTTATAACCTATAAACACATTAACTTACAAATTATCTCAATTCATTTTTTCATTTATTATTTCCTTTTATAACCTACAATTATAAGTAAATGATATTATAGGAGTAATTCGCGTATGCGAGAGGGAGAGAGAACTATTCCTTATACATCCTGATGCGTCTGGTGCGCACTATACAACTATATAGCAATCGCACGACACGACGCACCGTCGCACGTCGCCTCGTTGTTGATATGTGCATTACACCTATAGACGTATTGTTTATAGGTATACATATTCTAATTAATAGCGATAATTAGTTAAGAAGTGTTATAAATATTCTTTAAAATAGAAAGCTGCAATATATGCGAATAGATAATGAAATTGAAACTGCGGTAACTTTATCATATATACCTTAAAAATTCTACGCTTTATTGCACCTAATTAATTTGATCCTTTTACTGCAGTTAGTAAAAATGATATTGTTGGTATAAAATATACATATCCATTCAAGCTCTGAATTATCCAGGATCACTTGCACAACAATTTAAACATCCACGCAAAGAAAAGAATAAGGAATATTCATTAAAACATGCTTTATCGCCTCGGCATTATCGTGCATCATCTTATCGCGTTACATTAAGCTACCAAACTTCTTCCTCCTGAGAAGGAATTTTTCGCAATAAATATTCAATGTCCGTAATGAGTAGCACTTTTATAGCATCGTAGGGAAACTTATGCCTTGACCTCGAAGCCGCGTGTGCGCGGCGCTCTGCGGCTTATCTGCGACAATCCCGCATCCGTATAATCGTCGTCTTCTCTCTCTCTCTCTCTCTCTTTCTCTCTCTCTCCTTCTCTCTCTCTTTCTCCACTGCATTATGTACGCGCGCATCCTATCCCGGGCATGCAGCGCACGGAGGAATTACGGCAGGAAACGCGAAAACCCCCGATCCGCGCTGCCCGTATAAATTAAGTGTAATGCGCTCGTTAGGTCGAATAAAAGTTTTACGGGCCGATCGAGAGAGAGGGAGAGAGAGAGAGGGAGAGAGAGGTAAACAAGGAGGACAAGAATAGGATGAGAGCAAGTGAGAGAGCGAGGCGAAGGAGGAAAGAAAAAGAGAGATGAACGGAAAGGGAAAATAAGAAAGGACAATAGTGGGAAAGGGAGTGGAATAAATAAAAGACAGAGGGAAATGAAAAAAAGAACGGAGAGAGAGAGAGAGAGAGAACGAAAGAGAAGCAATCCAGGTATATAGAGAGAATGCAATGAAGCGTTGCCGCAGTCTTTTTTCTTCTTTTACTTTATTTATTTCTGATTGAATTTTCGGTCGTCGCGCACCATCGTCGCGCATGGAACGAGACTTTTAGTCGATAGGGAAAATAAAGAGTGATTCGTGATGATGAGTTTGGATACATAATTAACCGTTTGAATTTTCTAACAGAGTAGTTTAACATTTCAATTCCAATATGTTTTCTAATCATTCATTCAGATTTATATAAAAGTACAAGAACTTATATGTAAATATTAAAGAAAACTATGGGGCAACAATATTTTAAATAAAATTAATATTTCTAAACAAGATTCTTATAAAGACTAATAGAACAATAATTCATGGCATATCTCTCATTACCATAAATTCACTTTAAAATTAAACAGCGAAAAGAGCCACTTTTGATTTATGGTCATAGTGGCGAAACAGTGCGAGTCAACTGGGCTACTCTCTTTCTCTCCTCCCTCTCTCTCTCTCTCTCTCTTTACACATGCTCGGCGCGTTGTCCAAAAAGCTGTCGAGCAATCTATCAATTGTACTCGCGAGCGCATGGAGAGAAGAAAAAGAAACGGACTCTCGCAGAGAGAAAAACCACAATCAGCACACGCGCTCCCCTCGAAATGCCGCAGTGCGGTCCATTCTCCGAAGAAAAGTATCTCCGCAGTGCGTTCTCGGGCGATCGCGCGCACGCTCACTCGTGTATACGCTGTGTGTCCTCCTGCTCGCGCACGCGAACGAAACATAACGTCGCTGTTGCTCCAGATCCGAGAGCGCGAAACTATACCGCCCTTGCGGGTATCACTAGAGCTAGCTTCTGCCAGTTGAAAGATCTGCTCAGTTACGTCAGGCTTGCGTTAATTGAATTTTATGCCTTTTTTTTCTCAGGATGGAAGTACAATTTTAAAAGAAATTTCCTACCACACTTAATTGTCTTGATATATCGATTACTGTGTATCATTTATTAAAACATAACAAGATTTTTCAAACAGAATCTTATGAAATTTATTTAATCATATTATATCGTGTAATCGATATAGTGGACGATAGTTATCTTGGTTTGGATGAAATATACTACAAATATAGTTGTATTAATATACATTAAGTTGAAAAATATGTGACATAATAGTATTGCCTATTTGCGATATTTTAATTAAAAAGTTTCTAAAACTTATAAAGGAGATGAAAGAATGTGAAAAAAAAACGGAAATATCGATACAAAGACGCGGAGCACTGGCAAAAGTACAGCAGAAAGTTCAAGCCAGACACGGAAGAGAATACAATCGCAAGCAGAGAGTCGCGTAGGTGTAAAGGGTGACGGAGTAGGAAAAGGTGGACGGGTTGTATGTGCGGGTGCGGGCGCGCGGAGAAAGACAGCTCTCCTCGCTCGCTGGCAGCCCCATAAAAAGTAATGCCTGCGCGCGGGCCGGTGGTGGGTGGGTGGGTGGGTGGGTTGGCGAGAAGGAGGAAGAAAGAAAAGTCTCCCTCCCCCCCGTCCGCCTGTCTCTATACATATATACACGAGATAAAGAGAGCAGGAGAAGGGGGAAGGGGGTCGGAGGAGGTCGGGTGGGAAGGATATTCTCGAGGTCCGTCCGTATCGATCGCGGGCGTCTGCGGTAGATTGACACGTGTCATGGCCGCCTCACTTCTCGCCCTCTCTCTCTCTCTCTCTCTCTTGCTCCGCTCGGAAAAGAGCCAGCACAGCCGAGACAGACAGAGGGCTGCCGCTGCCGCGAGAAGGGGAGTCAGTCGCGAAGGCGGGGGTGGCGGCGGTGGCAGCGGCGGCGGCGGAGAGGAGGACATTAAGGTGCGTAATAGCCAGCGGCTCGAGCGCACACACCGCCGCGGCATCGATTAGACAGCGCGCCCTCGCCTCCTCTCTCTCTCTCTCTCTAGCTCTCGCTGTACACGTACGCCACTGTGTACCACTACCACCACCACCGTCGCCGCCACCCTCGTCGTCGTCGTCGTCGTCGTCGTACTCGCTGTGCTCCTGCTGGGGGTCCCACGCTTGAGGAGGGGTATATACGTGCTCTACATACACACGGGCGCGCTTATGTCAGTTCCCGAGGCTCGCGGGTGAGTTTTCACATGTGTGGGAGTACAGGCGGGCCCGGGCGGCGTCCTTCGTCGTCGTCGTCTAACGTCGTTATAAACATTAACGGACCGGCTCAATATTCCCCGGACCTTCGCCTCCTCCTCCTCCTCCTCCCCCGGCGCGCACGCCTCTGGACTCTATACTATACTCTTCTGCTGGCCTCGCAACCCTCGGCTTTCCCCCCCGCGCGTGTGTCCTGTTCTATCTCTGGCGCGACGCTCGCAGAGGGAAGAATCGAGTGCAGCTCGTCGGCGAGTGTGCTGCACTTATCCCCCAAGCGCAAAATCGTCCTATCTCCTACGCTATATGCTGCTGTGGTCCGTGGTTAAGGGCCGGACACGGTATATAACTGTGTACTTATTCACCTGTTTGACGACTTCCTCGGAGAGATTGGCTCTTGCGAAAGGGACCCTGCGAGTTTTAGCTTCGCACACTATACGGAACGTCTATGTATATATATATACGTGTATTTGCCGGAGATGCGAGTGTTTGCTTTTTGGATTACTATACTGTATGCGAGATGTATCCTTTGCTCTACACGTCTACAGTGTATATTCAGTCATTTTCGACGATATTCGTAGTTACTCTGACGGTTTACAATTTACTTTGAATATAAAAAAAAATATAAGAAATTGATAAACGTTGATTTATTCATATAACAATATTAGCAGTACAAATTATTAAGAGTTTGGCTGAAAATCGTTATAAATATTATTGCACAGATTAACTGAAACGTACTAATTGTTCAATGAATATCGTATTTAGACCAGAAGTAAATAATTTGATCAGGACTAAAAGAAATGACCATTATGAAAATGATAGATCTTGCAATTACTCTAATAAAAATTAATGACAAATCCATCAATCCAGGCAATTCTGTTATACTAACACGGCGAAAGAGCCAAAAACAGAAATTCGGAAATCTTGAAAATGACGAAATACCACAAGAGAGAAGCGGAATCGAAACTACGCAGTCGCGGTAATTAATCGGTCGAGATTCTTGCAACTCTCGCGTCCGTTGAGACGCACGAAATGATGGATAAGTACGCGCGCGTCGGTCGACGCAAAGAAAGTCTTCACACTCCCTGACAAATACACACACACACACACACACACACATATATATATATATATA
>JAYJLV010000032.1:1762115-1772524 GCA_036873485.1 Torymus texanus | reverse complement strand
CTGGCCCTCGAGCTTCGCGCAGAATTGCCGGCGTGCGAAAGCTCACGCGTGGATCGTACGGCACGCGGTGGCGGCGGCGGCGGCGTTACGTGCAGACAGTTTAGCGGTGAACGAGCCTCCGCACCCGCAGCGTTCCTCTCTCGCTCTCCCTCGCACTTTGCACTTGCGTGCGAATCAGGGAAAGAGGAGAAAGGTGGACAGAGAAAGAGAGCCGAGTTTGTCGCGTGAAATATTGCCATTCATAAAATAAAACAGGCCTGCGGTCGAGGACGCTCGCGAATATAGCCTCTGGCCGCACAGCCATCCTCCCCCCCCCTCTCTCTCTCTCTCTTTTGCTTCCACTTTCACCCTTTCTCTTCGATCCCTCGATTCTACCGCTCTTTCTCGCTTGCTCTCGCTTTTTCGTTCTTTCTCTCCGGCTTTTTCTCTCCCATTCGTTTTCGTCCTTCTTTTATTTCGCGTTCCTTTCCTCGCGCGTTTTACCCTTTTTCCTGTTTCCTTACGTCGAGCTTTTGTAATTATTATTGTTCATCAGAGTTATGTTGCAGTCGAAATTATTTTAATTATTTTAATAGAATAATGGTCATGGTCTAAAGTAATTTTAAATAATGTTAATGTGCATCTATGTAGTAAATTATTTTTGTGACGTATCAACGTAATAAATCACTAAGTATATAATACTGAAATTTATCACCTATATCTTTCAATAATAAATCAACTTGAATATGAAAATTATCAATGTTACATACTACAAAGAATGCGGGTCTTGTTTAATCGTTATGGACCTATGCAAATGTAAACTATTACTGTTAAGTAATATTTAAAAAAATGTTTGTATAACAATAAGCATGCGTTTACTGTATTCGTTAATTATTAGTAAATTTTTGTAAGAGAACGTGCGTCTCTAATACAGTAAACCGTTAGAGTAGCGTTGCAGCCATCGGACGATCTGCAGCGTTCCTCTGAAACGACGCCAAACCGCAACAGCAGTATATATATAGCATCGTGGTCGCGGCGTCGTCGACCCTTTTACATATTTTCGAACTACGCACATCTAATTCCTCAACGCCTTTTGTCTTTTCCTTTTCAAGTACCTTTTACATTAGATTCTTTTTTCGTAAATAATATAGGTATAAACAATACGATTTTATCTAATTGCATAAATTTAAAGTGATTTTGGATTTACATGTACACGTGTACAATAAATAAGTGGTCTTCAATTGAGTGCTGGATAAATAGACAAACTTGCGACCTTAGGAAAAAAAAGAGGCAAACGCATCCGCAGAGCGAAAGTAGCGCGCGAGAAAGCATTATTGCGTCTCTCCCGTGGAAGCGTAAAAGTGCAGCTCCCACGTTGCGCGCGCGCAGTCATATCAAAGCTAAGAATCTCCTCTCTTAGCATCCACCTAATTCCCCGGATGAATAACGAGCAGCGTCTCCTCGTTCGTGCCGTTACTGCCGGCGGGTCGGCCCAACGACCGTCGTCGTCGTCGACGAGAGAGAGAGAGAGAGAGAGAAGGAGAAAGAGGATCGTCCCAGTATCGCGCGGCCCCCGTGCGCATGCACAACGTCTCCTTTTCCACACGGACGAAATTAGCGAGCGACATGTTTATTGTAAATGAATCCCAGTAGCAGTGGCCCCACTACTGCTGCCGTCGTTGCTACTTCTCTCGGGGCAAGGGGGGGGGGGAAGGAGGGAAATGGGCGACAAGGGGGAGTATGAGGGAGAGAAAGACAGAGGAGTACGCGTGAGTTCACCGTGAAAACGGACTTTGCCGAATGGAGCACGTAAACGTCTATGTATATACGTACGTATGGACTCGAAGGAGGGATTAAACGAAACTGGAGACTTAACGATATTTTCCCAAGGAAATTCAGATGGACAGAATTATGTGTATGGGGATGGAGAATGGGGAGGAGACTGTATTAAGGTGGATCAAGTTACGGCACTTGCTACATTTACATTTCTTTTTTAATGCTACTACAATAATCAGACATTTCTTATTCTAAAATCATCATTTATCAAGATTGTTGTATATATGTTGGAATACAAAATTTATTTTACAAATTATTTGGAATTAATCAGTGAAAAGATAAGTAAATTCAATCTATTCTTATTGAGGTTCTTTTAAATTAAATCATTTCTGAGCATTTCTTTGAAAAAAGTTTTCAAATCTCTGCAGTGGCTCTCAACTAAAAAAGTCAAAGAAAAAGAATAACCCGAATAGTTACTTTCTTCCTCTTGAACAACGCTACGTATTCTTTAATAAAAACCATCGATAGTTGATACACCATGAACCAATACATAAAGTTTCAACAACCCAAGTACCAATGACCCCACAACGCTTTTTTTCGTCACGCGTTCAGAACATTCGTGATTTTCAAAAGAATAATCCGAGACAACGACCAGGATCGAAAGAATCGCACGAACAAAAACGAGGGTGTATATACGTGACACGAACTCGACTCTTTGGTTACGAGTATATACTACAAGCTGCGCACTCGTAGATATTGAACACGCGGGTTGTGTTGGGAGGGCACACATATATAAGTACGCGGACTCAGTCGGAGGGAGGCGCACGCGCGAGGGATGGTCGCCAGGCGAACGCACGGCGCGAAGGTTCCGATTTATGCGCGCCCGTTATATTGTGCCCTCTGGCGCAATTAAGCTTGCGTTATAATATCGTTGTTTATTCCAAGCCACGAGGCATTAACCCCCCCAACTGAGCGCGGCCCACATTGGCCTACGCGACGCATTCATTCTTAATCTTTTTGGCGTGATGAGCTTCCTCTGTCTCTCTCTTCGTGTGATTCTCTCTCACTGTTAATGATGTCGCGCCAAAAGTTCAAAGCTTCGTTGTAATTGTAAATAATTAGAGTTAGTAAAAAAGTGTCAAGCGTTGTTCGACATTGAAGTTTTTGTTTTATAGAAAAAGGCTACCGGTGATTATAAACGAAATACTATTCAAATCTAAAAAAAAAATGATGTCCAATCAAACAGTTAAGTTTCTGATCTTGTCATTTGGAAAATTGACTTTACGTCAAACTACTTTCAAAGACGCTATGAACGTAGGATAAGTTCAAATAAGAATATTACAAAAAAAGTATTTGTGGATGATTCTAAGAAATATATATTTCTCGTAAAGTCAGGCGTACAAGTGAAATAGTTCATTCAGCCAAGGATTGCAAGTAACATTTGAAGTTTAATCCTGTACCGTTCGCAAGTATAAAATCTTATCTAATCTGTAACTTGGCGTACGAAAATATTACGAAAGAAAGAAAGAATTAGGGCTAGACATAAATACGACTAACATGAATAAATCAGCAGCACTTATTATATTTATTTCAACATGATCGCTGATACGAGAGAGTAAAAAGGGGAAGACAAAAGCTTTGATAATTATATACGCGTAAGCCTCCGGCGTATAAGACATTAAGCATTTAACCTTATATACGTTTGCCAGAGTCTTTTTTCTGCTTTATCTCGCCGCCAGCGCCTCGGCCATCAACTTCAACTAAACTACCAATATTGTGAGTATAAGTGAAGTCGACTCGACGGGCGAGTTATAGAGCGTTCGCACGCTAACGTTGCTGCCGCCGCTACCGCCGCAGCTCGGTAAATTCGGTCCGCTCACCTCCTATCACACGTGCGAGCTCTGTGTATATGCCTAGAGGAGGAGCAGTAGAGCCGCGTTTGATTAGGGACCGTTAATGCGAACTTATTCCGACGTTTAACGCCGGTCACGTACGTCTGGTAAAGCTGGACGACGTTTCTCGCGATTAAACGGCGACGCGGGAGAGAGAGAGAGAGAGTGAGAGAGAGAGAGAGAGCACGGGCTACACCGCCTACGGCATCGGATCATTTTCATGCTCAGGGGGAATAATCAGAAGTGACCGCCTAGTCCCCGACCCCCGAGGTATCCTTTTTTCTCTCTCTCTCTCTCTCTCTCCCTCTTACCCCCCTCCTTCCCTTGTGCGCTCTATATAGCGTTATTGTTTGTGACCAGGGCTTGACTTTCCAGCTAGATGAGAAAGTGATTAGAAAGGTAAATGACACGAGGTATATGCATAGTAACGGAGGTTTGATTAAGAAATTGCTGGTGCCTGTTTTATCTTTAAAATGCTTTATATAAAGAGTAGAGGGCAAAAAAGTTTATTTGGTAAGTTGCTATACTTGTATAAAGTTTATTTTGCGAAGTAGATATGCGAAGAGGCTTTGAAAGTACACTTTTCGATGATATTGTAACTTTTTTAGTGTAGCCTGAAAAAAACTACGGTAGCTTAATTATTGTCTTATACATCGTTTTCGAATACCTGCCTCAGCGATCGACCAGCATGTCTGTGTCGATTTTTTCAAAATTCGAAAATTTTATGTTCTCAACTCACTAGAGTTTTGTTGGTTTGAAATCTATTGCATTCAAAATTTCACTAGTACAGTAGTTCAAAATTATATAAGACTTAGCAAAAGGAGTTTCAATAGCTGTTAAATATGAAAAAAATCTTGAAGAGATATCTAATTATAATTAATAATATACCTTGTATAAAGACTCTTAATATTTCATAAAAATTTTTAATCTTAAATTAAATCTATTATTATTCATTCCATTTAGTTGTATACAAATTTAGAAGTGTTATTGTAATAAACAAGTATTTTGAGAGCGGTTCTTGGCTCAGGCGATTAAGACATCGGTTTGTTTACGTCACAGTAAACACCGCACTTATAGCTTCCTAAGGCAAGGCTACTCGAGGTTGTGGATTCGAGTCTGGGTCATTGCTAAATTCCTGAAGACGTTTTTCCAAAAAATGTCTACTGATGACGGAAGTCGAGCTCATGACCGTCCACTCCTATACAGTTCAACCACTACCGTACCAAACACGAGTTTTTAATAGTTATAACACGTCGCTAATACCCAAACGGGGGATGCGACGCTAAATAACTAATTTTTAAACAAAAAAGTATTTTGTAATATTTCAAAACAGAATCGTTATTTTCAAATCACAAATTTTGCGTGTCTAAAAGTTTATAATTTTTTATGACGATACAAAAATTTGTGCATTAAATTGAGTACTGCAATATCGACTTAAGTCCATATTCAGACAAAATTATCGTTAAGAAAGTATTCTCAATACGACACCGTGGAGCATAATTTGAAAATGGAACTTGCATTCATCAAGTAGTCTTTCAATGCAATCCTTGAAAGTGCAATTTTTCAGATAAAATACATACAATAGATTTAAATAGTTTTACCGGGAACCCATCGATATATAAATGGAAATTTACTATTGCATGACTACATCAGTTAATTTTAGCAGTATCTATACGAATTTATTTATGTAAAGAATCTTTTACATATAATTTTAAACATATATATAGCATTGATTTTTTTAGTACATTAATCAAACACACAGAATTTGTGTAGATAGCACTAGGTAGATTAAAATTCCTGAAGTATCAAAACATGTTGCCCTTGGACATTAGTATTGTATTCATATCGTATCTGCTTTATAAGAGAGCATGCAATAAATTTAGTATTTCGGTGATTAATATACTCCAATAACCCCACGCTCAATAGAAAAATCACGGCGAAGGAGTTTTAAAATATCGACTTTTGAAATAGATAAATAAAGTCCAGATGCCGTGTATCAGAGAGGCAACAATACGTCGTAAATTACAGGAAACAATCCTTTCAATCAGGCATTCGACAATCATAAAAAGGAGAGAAACGAAATCGCAGGAAGGAAGACGGGTAATTCCCCCATTTCATAAATATCTCTGAGAGGCTAAAACAAATAAGTCACCGGACTTTCTAAAGCCCGGAGACTCGACGATTCCGGTACTGTTCCCACGTCGGGTGAAAGAAAGAGGGGAGCTCACACATATATATACACACACGAAAATTCTCTAATCTATCGATCGATCCTCTAACTCTTTCGTTGCGATGTAAATTAAGGGACGCGGGCGACGACTGCGCACGCCTCAACCGATGAACTCCACAGCGAGGCGCAGCACGTATAAGGGTAAAGATTCAGAAGAAACGAGGGAGGAGGCGACGAAGGAGAATGGAAGAATGAAGAAAAAAAAGCCAAGAGCTCGGCTCTCTTAGACAAGACTCCTTTATAATCAGTGGGAAGTGAGAGAGAGGTAGAAAATAATGTGACACGAAGAAAATCGAAGGGCAGAGAGATAGAGAGAGAGAGAGAGAGCGAGATGCGATTAGAGCTCGCGTGAAGGGCGAAAAGGAGGAGACGAGAGACAGAGAGAAAGAGAGCCGCCTTAGGAGAGAGGGAGAGATAGCTAGATAGATCTCGCAGGTGCAACCTGCACTGGGAGAGGCCGCGCACGGACACGGACGTATACGCGGGACGGACGTGGAGAGAAGGTGGGATTGAGTTATGACAGCAGTTGCTCCGGGGGGCCGCCTATCTCTCCTTCTCTATTTCTCTCCTCTCTCTCTCTCTCTCTTTCTCTCCGCTTCATTCGTCCCAGCAACCGGGCCGATATTTCTCTTATTCTTTATACGTCTCTTTCTCTCTTCCTCTCTCTTTCTCTCTCGAGAGTCCGATGGGACGTCGGCCATGCATCACCTTCGGCTCACTCGGGCCCGGCCTCTTTCTCTCTTTCTGCAGCGCGCGGCGAAGAAGGAAGAGAGGCGCGCGCGCGCGCGTACCGCCATCAACTACACACACGCGCGCACTACATCATCAACGCCATTGCCATCACCGGACCGCGGCGATTCGACGATCCCGATTCATATAACGTATCTCTCTCTCTCTCTCTCTCTCTCTGTCTACCTCCTCCTCCCTTCAAGATAGTGCGTCTCGCGTCTGTTCATTTTTAATTTCTCCCTCCCCCACCTCTCTCTCTCTCTCGTTCTCTTTCATTCTTCATAATATATATATACGCACACATATACACACGCTCTCGTCGTGGATATACCTCCTGGCTGCGTGAAGACTGTCTCTCTCTCGTTCTCTCTAGAGATTCCACCCACCGGAACGATATAATACACGCGCGCAGTGGAGCCGGGGGATTAACATTTAGCGGACGCGATCCGCTTGATTTTCTCTCTCACTTGCCCTCGCGATGAATGCACTTCGGGAGGAGCCAACGTGAAATTCCCTCTCTCTCTCTCTATCTCTCTCTCTTCTCCTTCTCCGTCCCTACCATCCCAGAAAGATAAATAATCCGGACAAGCCTCTTGGGTTAATTGCTCGCGGTCGGGTTGACAGTCGCGCGAGATCGTAAAAGGCCTTGACCTTCGGTGCTCGAAAAGAGGTGAGCGAGCGCGCGCACGCGTATCGTTTTAGGGCCCGGCAAGCAGCCTCTTCTCATTCCCCTTGGTTCTCGATAAAAATCTTTGATCGGAACTGTCTTGCTCTTTTTACGCGCAGTGCCATCAAAACGATTTTTTGATGCCTTGCCAGTTCTTCTTTTAGTTGTAATGTCAAAGTGAAATACGGCGAATCTCGCCGCGTAAATCATTCGTTATAAATTGTGTTATTAACGATTTCTTGATTGTGAGAATTAATCATGGAGATCTTCGGTTTTCGGCCTTTGCGAAATATGCATAATTTATTTTCAACCAAATAGCCAGAAAATACTTATTCATTCTTTTCGCATAAAAACTTTTTCTTCCGCCTTTTGATTGTTTAATTGTTTGTATATAATTAACTTCTTTTACTATAAATTTGACTCATACTCTGATAGAAATTTTAACCATAAATTATCTATCAATTTTTTTAATTGTGTAACTAATTTAACGTAAATTTTAGCATTTACAATATTGATTTTCATTAAAAATACATCCACTGATATGAACACGTTAACTATAATATATTGTTACTTTATTTACCAGGGTATTAGTATTCGAAACTGCTGCTATTACCTCACCACTATTAAACGTTCGATTATAATTTACAACTTATATAAGTGTGAGCTTTGGTCCTACTACACATACTGAATTGATATAATCTACAAAAATGCAAACATTGGCACTACCACGAAGAGTAGCGACACCATAAACACCTCGCGAAACCGTTAAATGTTTAACTCATGACCCCGCGGGCGTTATTAATCTGGACGCGCTATCCATAATTCATAGACTACGAGACGGTCGTCGAGAAAAAAAACGCGGGCGCGGACGCCACCCACTTTCCCCCTTCTCTTCCTCCCCCTTCTTCCTTCAACTTTCTCACGCGTTCCAACACCTCTGTGCAACGTATAACAAACCGCCGTGAAAATTTTCGCTCGCAGCAAGGTCTCAATCGAGTATAGTATGAAGACGTAGCGAGTTGACGAGAGAGAAAGAAAGAACGCGACGACGTTGATCGTCCGCTCATTCGCGCAAACGAGCGCATAAAGGCCGAGAAAATTTCTCGCGAGTGTGCTGCTGCTGCAGCGGCGGCAGTGTATCGGCCGGCAAAGAGCAAGAAAGAGAGGGAAGGTGAATAGGGAAGGACGAGAGCCACGGCGGCGAACCGCGTCCGCTCGTAAATACCTCAGCGCTTTCAGCCAATTAAAACAAATCATTTTAATGCGCAACCTTTTTAATTAATGCCTCGGCGAGCGCGCGCTCTCTCTCTCTCTCTCTCTCTCTCTCTCTCTCTCTCTCGTTCCTTTGTAGAGTTCTCTCTCTCTCTCTCTCGTTCCCTTTCTACTCTTTCACTTACTAAACTTATCGTTCGTCGTTCATCGTTCTCAATTTTTCTTGATGTTTTTTTCTTCAGCCTTAGCGTACTTTATAAACTTCTTTTTTATCCGAATGTGAGACAAGTATTGCACGCTTTGCGGTTTGATGTTTTATTTTACAATTGTATTAAAGTTGTGAAATTTTAATTTCTATATTTAATCGTGGTTTTTCAATATACATTAATAATACTTTAAGAATAGTAGATTGTGTGTAGTATACAGGAACAGTCAATTCAGCTAACGTAAAGCTAAAAGATCAAATAGAGAAAAATACATGACAAGATGGATCCACCCACATTATAATTGCGATTGCAAATCAACTGTTACTGGACTCCATTTACTTTGATCGTTTGTTTTTGAACTGACTGGAGTTAATTACGCTGATCATGCCACTATTCTCTCTCCGTTCTCATTAAAGCATGAATGATCGACATCCGAGCCGTTCAAATTGGATACCAAACGCGTAGATTGCCAATCCTGATGCTTCTCTGGCATCCATTATTTTTAATGCCTAAACATAGAAATATATGTTATTACTTTTTTCATAGAAAAAAAATATTAAATTTAGTAATTGTTACAAAATAATTATGCTTCAATTCTGATATAGTAGATGCTCTCCTTTAACGGATGAATCCTATTGATGCTGGGCCGCCCTTGTTATGTAGACATTACAATCCATAATTTGTTTTTTTTTAAAGAAGTCTCCTCTTCAGTACCATATATATAGATAAACATGATACTATAATTAGTCTTAGTAAGACACCTGATATCTCTGCAATTATTAAAATGTAATTTAGAATTTTTTTTTCTTTTTTAAAGATGTAAAATATGATTTTGTTTGTTTGTTTGTAGTCTCATTTATTAACGCTCTAGGAAATATCCCCTTAAGCGCGGACTTAAAAGACTTCTTGAGAGAATCACAACACATTTTAATCAGATTTTATTGCTATTTAAATAAACATTTAATTTTAAAATGTTTATATATCTATCTTAAATTGGATCTTATCTAAATTAATATCTGTCAATATAAATTTAATAATTATTGACAGAGCTTGTGTTAAAAAAGCGATATATGTTAATTTCTGTTAAGCTCAAAAGTTCATCTCACATGACCACGCATATTGTACACAAACAATGATACCGGTTATCTTACTCGTGACTATGACACATCACGTGCTACTCGAAATCTTATAAATTTCAGAAAAGCTTAATGTCATGCCTCTTTAATGCTTCTTTTCTATAAATAAAAGTACATTTAAGTGTTGATATTAGAAGATGAGTAATTATTTTTTTTTAATAAAACATAATTTCGTCTTTCCTTATTATTGTAAGAAATAAAAAAAATTGAATGTTCTCTTATATTCAGCACAGTAAAGAATATATGTTACAGGGTCATATAGATCACATGTTTCTAGATATTATTTTGGTAGATAGTTATGAAAATTAAATGTACTATAAAACCAACCCCCTGGTAGAAATTTCTCTATATGAAATGGCCAAGAAATTAGAAAATGGCTAGTAAAACTGAAGAATAATCGCTGGGATGAAACGATTTTTCTCCCATTATATGCTCATTTCTTAGATTCACGTAACAACAAAATATTCGTATTTGATTTACTTACTAATTTTATCTTTGATGAAAAAGCATTAAAGATCATTGGATGGCTTACCAAAATATAAATAAATAACATTAACTAATAAATCATTTGCTGTACTCATT
>JAYJLV010000032.1:1731453-1750209 GCA_036873485.1 Torymus texanus | reverse complement strand
CTCGCTCGCTCGCTCGCTGGCACTGCCATAAATTGGCAGTTACATTTCTCGACGGCGTGTATGATAATTGTTGCCAATAGTCGCGCTGTTTCTTTTTACACGCACACACATATGCGCGCATATGAGCACACATGCGTGGCCATCAGTGACACACCTGCCCCCCCCCATAATTTCAGCGACTCAGTCGCCTACGCGGATTTCGCTCGAATAACTCGCGCTTGCGCTTGCTTATTTCATAATTCATAAGTGTGACGAAAAAAGAAGTGAGAGAAAACAATCGCGAAAGATGCATATGCATTTTCGCATACCTCTGCCATCAGAGTATATGAGAAAGAGAGAGAGAGAGAGAGGAGGGGGAGGACGAGAGTAGGGATGAGAGCATAATTTATAATGGCCGTAAATAAGATAATCGCGAAGATGCATGTCCCCTTGCTTGCGAGAAGGATATACGGATTCGACTTATTGGATAATATTGCGGAATCGAGATGTCACAATTTGCGCGAGCGAATATAAATAAGATTCAGTAGTGCACTCATGATTGTTTCCAAGTCGTGCATATGCACGCGCGCGCGCGTGATTTTTTCCAAATTGAATCTTATGGGTAATTTATAGAAGATAATGTATATGCCGTCGTAGTCAGATTATGTTCTCAGTGAAGTCAAACAAATTAATAAAGTGGTCAAATGGACTTAAATATTATTGATGCAGAAATATGATATAGCATAGAGTAGCGCGGTTAGATAAACGAAGGTTACATAAATAATTCATAAACTTTGGATTTTTATTGATCGGAGAAGAATCATTGGCTATATGTTTCACATACATGCAAATTTTACTCTCCCGTATTATATATATATATAATAGACCACGAGTACAATTAAAACAAAGACAAATAATTTAAGTAGATTTTAATTTCGCCTTTATTAGTCGGAATGTCGGGGAAATTTATGCATTTAAATGAAAAAAATACTTAGGACACTTTGTCGCGCATAAAGCATCGGGTAAGTGCGCGCGCGCGAGCGCGCGAAACGAAAATACGCAGTTCTCCCGTGGAGAGATTCATCTCTGGGGCTCTCTTTCTCTCTCGCTTGCTCTCTCCCACGCGTTCGCACGGGCGCAGTACATTTAAACTTTGCTCGGTCGTTTTCAATTTTCCAGCAATTAAGTGACCCTACGTTTTGCCTTCCACTCTCTTCCTCCTACTTTTTCACCCCTTTTTCACTCTTCAGCCTGCTACCACGCTCCGCTCTTCAACGCCGCGTCGCAAAACGAACAAAGGGAGAGACAGAGGGAGAGAGAGAGAGAGCGAGTGCGAAAAAAATAGCAAACAAACGAAAAAGCGATAGCGAACGAGATGAAAAATAAAAGAAGAAGAGGAGGAAGAGGAGGTAGAGAGTGAGGGAGCACGTGCGCTCCTGAGCTATGAAGCGTGTATACGCGTTTGTTTGCCAAAGTTATAAGCGCTAAACACCCGGCGCATCGATAGACCATTATAATTGCCTTTGATGACACTTAGGATGTTCGTTATTTTACGAATCGATTATCAGACAAATTTTATTCGACATGTTGAGTTTATACTTTTAATATTAATTGTTTAAAAAATTGTATAAGTAGATGGTGATTTGCAATTTTTTGATATTGTATAATGGTTAGAAAAGATTTATCGAAATAAGTCAGAACTTAATTATTTTTCTGTATATCTAAAAAGGCTTGTTTTGTAGATAGAGTTGTAAAAGATTTAGAAAAAAATATACATACGTATTAGACAAAAACTTCTTTCCTTCCTCAACTTAATCAATCAAAAAGAAGTAAACATTCAAAACGCAGAGGAATAACGAGCTCAATAATCCCAAATAACCGACTCTCCCTGTGTGCACTTTTATCCTTCGTTTCATCCTCGGGCTTTTCCACTCTTTCCACCTTCTTTCTTTCTCCACCCTTTTCTCCCCCTTCTCTTTCCCTCTCACCCCCCTTGCTCTGCACATCCCCCGCAAACCCGCACCCCCGCCTCCATATACGCAGTGTACAAGCGAGCTTGGCCGGCGCTCACTCTCTCATTCTCTCTCTCTCTCTCACGCACGCGCGCTCAGCGAAGTAAATCACGCGGGATTTTAATTAAACGTGTCACGCATTTCGAAGCTGATATAGGCGAACGCGGCTGTAGCTCTCTCGCGCCAAGAGCAAGCGAACAGGAGAGAGAGAGAGAGAGAGAGAGAGAGAGAGAGAGAGCGAGGGAGAAGCGCGACCCGTAATATCGCGCACGCATATCGCATCAGTCATAATCAGTAATCGCCTACCGCGCTTTTGGTCCATAGACAACCATAAACTTCGCGCTCGACGCAGCGACGCTTCGTATGCAGTGATAATCGCTCCCTCTCTCTCTCTCTCTCTCTCCCTCTTGCTCGCTGTGCTCGATTTCCTCGTGCACGTTGCGAGCCGCTCGCGCGCGCGCGCGCCCGCGATCGAAAATGATTAACACGTTTGTTTGTCTACCTGTTTCTACGTGCTTTCGCACCCCACTCCCGTCGTTCTTCTTCGTCTGCACCTATATACAGCTGTTAATTCAAATATGAACTCTGACTCTGTTTTCTCATCGTTTATTATTTTTTTAAAATGTTTTTCTGCTTCTCTTTTCTTAATATAAACGTTCAATATTTACTTCTGATAAAACATGTGTAACTAAAAGCCTGATATTTTTTTATATATAATCTTATACAAAGTTAGTAATAATTAAAAGGAAAAATAATTATTTTAAACACGAAGAAAGAGGTTTCTTTGTTAATGAATAATTGTTTCAGAAATCACTTATTGTTAGACAAAAATTATTATACTTCATATTAGACTCATTTCTGTTACAGACATCTAAAAGTACACCAGGAATTGGATGGTACCGATGGCATTAGATTATATAAATGTGAATTCGGTTTATGCGACTTCCAAACGAAAATTAATTCACATTTGAAGCGACATATGCTCTTACATACTGGAAAGAAACCGTACAAATGCCGCCACTGTATATACGTCTGCAATAATCTGGTAAAATATAAATTATTTAGTATTTTAATACCTTATTCATTTCCACAAAGATGGATATCGTAATTTTATTCTTACGATATCGAAAGATTAAGAATACACTATTTTTCTGCCAATCGTTCAAAAATTATAAAGAAACTCTTATAAATTACATAAAGTTTTAAATGTGATAATGTCTAAAAGAAGTAATTATAATCAAATAATTAATTCCATACTGAGCAATTATTGAGCCTTACAGCGTTTCTATTTTAAAGAAGAAATTCGAATTAACTAAAATCTTCATTTTATCAAAAACACATTAATTTTCTGAATCGTCATGGGAAGGTAGACCTTTTAAACTCCAGAAATCTTAAAATTGATGAGGAAAGCCACATGTAACCGATAAATAAAGCCGTCAAGCTGGGACAAAAAATAAAGACATACCTAAAGAAAAAACCGCATCTAAATTCGCAACTCAGCGCCGTGACCGTGTCATCCATGCGCGCCATAAAAATTCTCCTATACCAAGACGCGGGCGATGGCGGCGAGAGCAGGTATTCTTCAGAGGACGCGGATCGGTCAGCGTTCTCTCATCGTCGTCGACACTAGTCTGGTTTGCCATAAATCTCGAATCCGGGCGCTGATTAACCTTATCGGAATGCTCTCTCGGCCTTTCGTTTTCTTCTCGAAAAATAAAAGTAGAAGGGAAGGAGAGAGAGAGAGGACGGAAGAGGACCTACCGCGAAGTGGTAGCTGCCTCGATTAACTCGACGCTCACGCGTTATATAGAGAGCCAAGAGGCGAGGGAGGAGTGAGAGTAAATACGGCACCATTACAATGTAACGCGTGCGTGCAAATAGCCGCCGTTTTAATGCGACGCTGCGCTAACAAGCGTAAAAGGATCGATAAGATTCGAGTGGAGAGAGAGAGAGAGAGAGAGAGAGTTTCTCTCTTGTCCCTTTTTCGGCGTGCTATTCATTAGCGGAAAATCATTTTTCAGCTTTATTACGAGGACCCGAACGCCCGGCGTTCATTATAATCATTTTATAATTTCATGGCGGAGGCTTGAGTAATTCGCGCGTTTTATGGAACTGGTTTTCGTGGATATATATATATATATATAAATGCTATATACGCGTTGAGACTGCCAACGTTTGAAATGTAAAAATGGCGAGCTGCGGCTTTTTAATGTTGAGGCCCAGGAGAATGACATAAATTTTAGAAACTTGGGTAAAAAGATAACATAAATCAAAGAACAGAAAGAGATTTTCGACGGCGCGGATTTACGAGGTTCTTAAAGTTGTTATTTCGCATTTTTCGGCATTCTTGTGAAATGGCCAGTTTGACGTGTGTCGGACGGAGGGTCTGACGCATGTTACACAACAATATAAATTGCCCCTAATAAACAATAAAAAAAAATTCGTATACATATACTTAGTTTTGAAGTTGCCGATTATAAAAATGTAGAGTAATTTATTCGCTCATGAATATTAAAAACCTAAGATTCTCACATTAACTTTTACGTTGCATCATGTATATAATATTTGAATTTTGTACAAACGATTTCATAAAACTCGATACTACTGCCCTCGTTTTAATTAAAAGCCATAAAAAACCAGCCATGCATCATTCGCAGAGTCCAACGTATTCATTAAGAAACAAAGTAACGACGACTGTGTTCGGACATATTCACGCGCGTCCAACTTATCTCCATCGCGCATCGGAGAGCGATCTACGCGTTGATAATTGGCCTTTTGAAAAGCTTAGCGAATCGTCCCGAAATATATATACTCACACTACTTTCACGCTGGCCGATTCATAAAACCTGTGAAATTATGAATTTTAACGCGAAACACAGCACACATAGCGTATACGCGCGATATAAAACAATTATCTCGTCGTCGTCGTCGTCGTTGCGTTATCGGCGGCTCAAAGCCCCAACTACACACCTGTTTCTTTCATCAGCATAAAGCTGTCAGCGCTCTCGCGCGTACAAGCGCGACCAAGTCGAGCAAAAAGAAGTATCGAGGGATGCCCCGGTATATATACACCATATAGGCATCCTCTTCTGCGACGGCGGCTCCTCCTCCTTGTCTCCCTACTCGCCGGCGCTGGAAGGGCAGGTTTTGCGATTTTTGTTGCGGGGTGTAAATTAAGCAAGGCGTATATATACACACACACACACATGCACACACCTTAATGTTTTTCAGGCCCGGCGAAGAGTCGCCGGCGGCGCGTCCGATAAGATAACGAGTTAATTGTGCTCACTGGATGACCACACACGCACGTAATACAAACGCACGAGAGAGAGAAAGATAGATTCGCGTGCTACAGGTATATATGATAATGTCTGTCCTCAAGCGTTCGCTTCTTTAGGATGCGGTTCACGAGCGCTTCGGTGTGTCGCTTTTTGATAGCCGGGCCGCGACACATAAACCCATTCCAGTGGTTCTCAGTTGGGACGCCTGTGCACACACGGTCGCGACTTTTCGCACGCGTTTATGGCGTGGCGACCCGCGACGACTTTTTAAGATTATATTGCCGTCGCTCGTGGCTAATTATCGAGCTGCAAACGAGTTATAAGCGCGCGTTATTTCTCGCTCGCTGTGAGGCATTTCATTCGATGGTCGTATTGGACTCGGCAATTTCGTCGGAAAAATTAAGTTTCTCTAATTTAGAAGGGTTATTAAATACTTTTCGAGTCGCTAAAATTATGAATTATTGAGAATTATCTGTATTAAGGAGGATGCGAATCTGAATTTCTCTGAATATCGGAAGTTGAATATCATTAACTTTTCTTTTTTAATTATACAGAATTTTTTTTAATTTCGCTGTTATTGGTATATTAAAATTGCATTTATTATCAAATAAACCTTTATACTTCCATTTAAAACCATAATCATAAGATAAGGGTAGATTAAAACACGCATCTTCGACTGTTACCACTTAACATTACCTCGGCAGTAACGTTGATTACGTCACTGTCTGATGCACAAATGTAATAAAAACGTCTGACGTTCAAAAACACCCTGCAGAAATCTTAAAAAATTATGAAATATGTTTCATAAAGTATGAAAACTTTGGAATTTCAAAAAAATACTGCAATAATAAAAATTTTTAGTGTTTACGTCAAAGTATGCTGTCACTTTGATAAAATATGGGGTAATTTATCTTTTCACAAATATTCTGAAAATAATTCACATTGAGCTCAGACAAACCAGGTAAAAGTTGTACATTAAATCACTGCCAAAAATTCATACGTTCGGTATATTTTCGCATAAAAAATTTAATTAGCACATACAATAATAATTGCATTATTTAGTTGAAAATATAAGTTGTATTGATACAAAATTTATTATGATTACCAATGCTTTACTCAAAATATACATCAAACTTCCCATTTTTCTACAATTTCATTTTTTTGCTAAACTAATTACTCGTTGTCTTGAATTAAGTAAATAATAACAACAACACAAACGCATGCATATATCGATATGCTTTTGCGTTCGCGAAAGAAAGATTTACTTTATATGGGAAATGAAATTTGATGCTCGCAACCGCCGCTATCAACGGCTCGTATAAGCCTCGGACACTTGGGCGATGTTTACGAGCGCACTCGACTACTTAGCCTCTCCTCGCCAACTCCATCGGCCGCCATCGCGCGCAGAAAAGCTGAGCTGCTGCCGGTGCTGCCGGTACTACAGTGCATTTATGCATCGCATCCGGTGGACGCATTCGCCCGCTATACACCGGTAAACGCGCGACCGATGATGAACTTCGACGTGTATATACGTGGCTCACTTGTTCTCCAATTTGGTGCAGAGTGATTGATGTGACTTTTATTTATAGCACTTACTCTGAAACGATTTTTTGAATTTTTTCGGAAGAACTACTTAAATCGATTTTATTATCTCTAGTCTATTTTTCGTATTTTATATATACTCTTATTCATTCTTAATTAAAGTTTTGCATAAGTTAAAACTTATTAAACAATTCGTATATATAAATTTTCAGAGGTCACAGCAATCGGGAAAAATACCTTCGATAAAATCCCAATCCGTGCTTATTTCCTCCGGCCTTAATCCCGTGCACGAAAATCGCTTAACCTCCCTTTTAATTCGCAATCGCAGAGAGCTTTTCTTGTTCGAAAAGAAACGACGATACCCTGCCATATCCTCTCCGCTCTGTCTCGTCGATTACCCATATTATCCGCGCGGCTCTTTCATTGCTTCCCGTCCCTTATACGAGGCAAGCATAAGGTAGCGCGCGCGTGCTGGCACCTTCGCGTTTACTGCGCGGATATACGAGTCTTTACCTTTGAACCCGGGGCCTCGAGAGCTAAGTACCTACCCGCCGTTGCTACCTACCGGTTTATGCCGCGGCTCGGTCGAGGTGTAAATGCTTAAACGTGCGGCTCGTACAAGTCACTCTCCGGAGATTTGCGAAGTGAGCGGCTGCCGCGTGAGCTTCTTCGTCTTTCAATATCGGCCCTCTCGTGTACGTATATATAGAAGGGGGATGCTTTTTTACGAGGCACACGTTGTTCAAATCGGAAAAAAGTGTCTTGTTGTTATTTTTGTTGTTCTTCTTAATGATGATGATGATACGCTTTCTGGTGGTTACACTGATTGGCTCGCGAGGTGATTGTGCGGAATGGTGACGTTGACGGGTTTATGGAGTGCTTTGACGGGTAATGAGTTTGAAGTATGAATATGTTGGAAGTTTTTAAAGCCTGGCGCTCGTTAATGCGTGCCGTTTAAATGCCATCTTTCAATTAGTTCTAAAAAAGATTTACCATCGAAACTGTTACTCTTCAGATATGTTACTTAGAACGAATAATATTTATGTACGTTTACAATAAAATAACCATTATAACATAGAAAAATAAAAATCTACAGTATTGTCAGCTTTCTTATACAAATATTTTTAGAACATTATACCATTTTATATTCTTTGTTTTTAGAAGCATAATAAAACATTTTCATAATTTAATTAATTTTATGTTTACAGGAAAATTTACGCAAACACATTTTATCAACCAGCTTGCATCTAGGCAAGACAATGTATGAATGTCAATCCTGCGAAGGCAACAATCGATATCAAACGAACTATGCCAAAGAACTTCGAGCCCATCTACTTCAGAAACATCCAAACAAATATGCAACCCCAACCGATACTATCAATTATATCTCTAATCTATTTCGTGATTCTTAAGCCGCAACTGTGATAAATAATAACCTTTTATATTTGTAATTTATTGATTATTTTTTAACGCGAGATTTTTTATCCTGGAGACTTTTGTATAAAACCTATTTATTATAATGACTTCGATTTGTATTTTAAGCGCAAGTTTGACCATTTTGTATAATCATCCATGTGATTCATGCTTCTGTAAATAACGCATTTTTGTAAAGTTATACGAATGCAAAGCGCAAGGAGCATCGCACGACTTGCGAATGCATGCACAGGGCATTAAACGCCTTGTTATGCCGACGATAAATATTGATATAAAAAACATCGTCTCCTGCGCTCAGCCAATAAAAAGTCAATAAACAGTCCTCTTTACTGAAAATCTTTCATCCCCTGACAAATTAAAATTCCAGCTCCTTTCAATACGCGCGTATATCGAACGAGTTTTGCAAACCTACGCGTCGTCGAAGGAGAAAAGAAGGCACAGCAGCCACTGCTGTTACTGCTACTTCTGCTGCTTCTGCGCAAACACACACACACACACATACACGTGCGCATGTAATTTACGCCGCTCAATAAAATCCGCGGGGGAAACCAGTCCGTAATTTCCGTCATTGTAATTCAAATTAACGTCTCCGGGAACCAGTTGCAATTCCTAATCCGCGAAAGTATGTGTGTGTGTGTGTATGTATGTGTGTGCAAGCGAGCGAGCGCAACTTTAAACATTGAAACATGCGCCGAGTGTATTCCCGCGAGAGGCAGCGGTAGCAGGAGCCCTGGAATGCGCGACCCGAGCTCGACCAATCACCGAAGACAGTCTCATAAGCTATCTCGCACTTATCGAGGCTACCCGTGTGCTTGCGCGCCTGTGCGAGCCCAAGCGAGCGAGTCTACCTATCTACTCGTCTTTTCAGGGTATGTATGTATATATATATACGTCGGTTAAGTTCTCGAGCGAGCTGCAGTTACTACGATTAACGGTTGCGACTCGAGAGAGCGGGGTTGGCTGGGCTCGTGCGCCAACGACGACGAGGATGACCCGAGCACTCGCGCGCGCGCGCGCGCCGAGATGTTGTGATTCGTTACGCTTTGACGCTTATGATCCTTGTTAATGAACTCGAGTCTTGATGACGATGACTTTTCAAACTATATCTTGGCTTTGTTCGACTTTTATATATATATATTTTTTTTTGCTATAAAGGTCATCGCCTGAAAACATTTCCAGAAACATATAACTAAATAAAAAGGATGATAAACCTTTACAGTAAAATTTGGTATACGAAAAGAATGTATCGACTTGAAAAACATAAAAAAAAAAATATATTCACGAGCGTATTATGGTTATCCGCAGAAAGCTAACTTTTTTTTAAAAATACAAGGCTACTGACTGAGTTATTGACGTTGCGAGTCTATAAGTTTATAAAGCACGCGCTATCTGAAATCATAAAGCAGAGTATGGAAAATAAAAGGAAATTTGGAAAATGAATTTTTGCGCAATCGCAAATCATAACTCCCCTAACAAGAAGCCATAAGTCACGCGGGTTCGCGCGCGCTCAGTAGAGAGGAGTTATATAACGCGACCGGCTCGTAAATTCATAAGCGAGCAATTCCTAAGTTTTCGCTTAAATTTCAGGGAAAAAAACCGCGACACCAGATATAACCTGTACGCTTGCTCTTCTCTCCACTCCTCGCGAATAAAAAGAGAGAAAAGCACCGGCAGCGCAGAAGAGCATGTGCACATTTCCTCTCGATAAATATCGTAAATTTTCCCCCGGCGTCGAGAAATTCGAGCCGCCGTAAGTTATCTCGCGGCCCTCTAAACAACTTCTTCGTGAATAATGTGACATTAAGCATCCTCATCGCTATATCACCGGTAAATAACGCGCCTGCGAGCCTTATAACAGCTGATATTCTCTCGTGTGCTTCTCTCGCGTACTGCCGCAACTCGCGCTCTCCGGTTACCCTACTACTACTACTACTACTTATATATACCTGCACGCGCACGGCTGCCCCTTTCGCGCGCGGCTCGTTTCCGTGGTTCTCTCTCTCTCTCTCGCTCTCGCTCTCTGTACTGTATATACATATACGCGCAGGAAGTAGTTAAGGGCCCGGCTGATGTACGGCCGAGCAGCACGAAGTCAAGTGCTGCGCGAGCGTAGCTAGATTCGAATGTGTCGCTTTAGGCGCGCTGTTGATTCACTTTGCTGCCTCGTGATCAAGAACTCTTTCGAAAAGTCATTAGGCTCCCATCAGAACTTTTAATAGACAAAAATCTCTCTCTCTCTCTCTCTCTCTCTGGGTATTAGGGATATATCGATTAAAACCTGTTTTTTTTATTTGTATTCTCAAGATGCGCCATGGAAGCATATCCAAATTCGAAGCGTCGTAAAATTAATTATGTATATCCTCGTTTGAATGAGAATGTCAGAAAAGTAAACGATTCGGCTTCTCGAGAAAGTGCATCGGAAATTGCAATCTCATAAATACGCGAGCACGGAGCAACGGCCGATTTCTGCACAGACCGATAATAATTTCCACGCATTATGTTCTCGCATAGCCCTTTACCCCAATTTGAATTCTCCCAAAAGTCCGATCCTCCTCCTCTTCCTCCTCCTCTTCCACCTTTTCTGTCTCTGCATCGGCGGCGAGGAGAGCGCGAAATATGGGGTGTCGTAAACTATGCGCCTGCTTTCTCGCGTTTGGCGGTCCTCCTGACACTCGTGGCCAGCGGCAAAACGAGCTGCGCACAGGTCTGCCCCGAAAAAGGCGAACAAGACAGTCCCAAGCGAGGGAGGGAGTGAAAGCGAGAGGCGCTTAGCGACGACACACGGCTCGAGAGATAGATAGCTAGATACGCGAGGGAAGAGGAGAGAAGACGTTTGCGGCGGCCGTTGAGTGTGAAGGATAATTTATTGACTAATTAACGAGGATGTCCTTCATTACAAGTCCCAGCCCAGCAGCAGCAGCACACAAGCATTATTCGGCGGTCGAATATTTACGAGCGGGCCCCGAGAGAGCCAAAAAAAAAGTGCAAAGGAGCTCGATAGTCTGTTTACTGGACGGCCCCATAATGATCTGCCCCGATCTCACTGAGGGCACCAGCACCAGCAGTAACAGCGCCAGCCGAGAATTCCTCGTCGACTCGACGCGCAAACTCCTCGTCCACACACTCGCGCGTTTATCCGCGATACGATGAATTCGAAAGCAGCACGCGCACGAGGGACAAAAGAACGCGAGAGGTATGGGACACGCGGTTGCAGAAAGAAAGAGAAGAAGAAGCTGTGTGTGTGTATAAGCGCGTGAGCGCGAGCAAACGCTTAAGCAGCGTGTGAACGGACGGATAGGACACGCGCCCTGCTGCACTCGCTGCAGCCTTGTTTTCTGCCGAGTTTCGAGAGTTCTGGGGTTGCGCGTGCGCGCGAGCAACCGACCGACCGAGCGATTGTTGTCTTCGTTGTTCTCTTGCTGCACGCTCATACATTGTTCCAGCGTTGAATTTAAATAAGCTGGTGCTTTGTTTATTGTATAAGGATAGAGTCAGCTTTGTAGTCATGCGTTTCTAGTTATTTGTAAGAATGCTGATAATATTTAACTAGGCGTAAATATATTACAAGGAAACGCATTAAATCTAAATTATAAACAAGCAAATGTTACAACAGAAAAAATATAAAAGTAGTTAGGTCAGAAGTTAGGTAAGAGATCGTGCCTAAATCTGATTAGAAGTTAATGCTACTTATCAGTGCTAAGAACTGCCTATTAGGTATTTCTTTTTATTGTTGAAATGACTCCCTATAGACAGCGCGATTAGTAAATTAAAAATAACAATTCTATTAGGTAATGGTGTCTGTTAAACAAATTCACAACTATAGAGTTGGAAGCGGTACTGGCAATTTTTCGATGATTCGAAATTTCATCAGAAGATCTTCCTTTACAAATTTTTATAATCTTATAGGGGAATTTTTACTGGGATATATTGGAGTACACTAAGACTGCTCTAGAATAAATTTTTATATTTTTAAAAATTTTATATCTACACGATTTCTCAGTTGAGTTCAATTGTCAGATAAAATTTCACTTAAAATACCTGACAAATTGAGTTCTGAAAAGGTGATTTTTAATTAATGTTAATTTTTTCGTATAATTTTTGGAGCAGAAACCCAGATGACCTTCCTTCTAACTTGTCTTCTTACCTGATTTTACACCTGATCGTTTTAGTAGGAATATAACATTTGTCCAAATTCTGTAATCAAAATTTCTTGCGTAAAAGGTTGTTTCCTGTAACTTTGGTTCGTAAAATCCGAACCTGAAAGTGGCTTAAAGGATTTTTTTATTTTCAAAGTAGCTTAAATTTATATTGCCATTAAACCGAAATAACCAATTTCATTTTTAAAAGTATTGCAATTTAAACAAAATTTGCTATTGTATCCAAAAAGTACCTTAAGACTTACTACACACCAAAATGCCATATGAAAGACCATAATTATCACTTGATAAGGTATATATGTATAAGTATAGGGTAAAGTACTCAACGACCGGGCGAAAATAAATCGGCTACGCGTCTCGCCAAAGCAAAAATAAAAGAAACAAGCCGCGCAGTGCTCGTCCACGCGGAAACGACAAAGAGACGAACGAGTGAGCATCCGAGAAGTCACGGCGGCACCGTTAGACTGGAGTTAATGAAGATATAACGAGCGCGCACGCGCGCCTTGGGGGTTGGCACTACGTGAGAATGTGTAAGAGAACGACACCCTCGTCTCTCGCTTCTTGCTGACGCTGACGTGAACGCGCACGCAGGTGTGGCGTGCATCGCGCAACATTCCGCCTCGTTTTAACGCGGTAACGAACCATTGCTCGATCCCGCGTGTGAGTCTCTATATAACTTTCTTTTTATTTTTTAGGCGCGTACATATATATATATATATATATATATATATATACACACACACACAGCTGTAATTTCTGAGGGAGAGATCGTATCGGCGCGCACGGTTGAAATTTTTCTACTTCAACTTTGAATTATTTTACGACTTTTCCGCGAGCATAACGACTTTTCTTATTAAGCTAGTATTTTATTTATTAACCGTGCTACGGGAGGAACCTGCTACATGCGACTTCCTGAGATCATTATGATGATTGAGGAGAGATTTAAGAAGTCAGTTTTGTAGTTGAGAATTAATTTCTTAACGGGTTTACTGATGGCTCGAACACACAGCTATCGAAAATCAATAAATCAGATGCTTTCCATAATAATCCTGACCACTCTGCATATATTTATATAAAAAAATGTTTATATCTACATGTCGTCTGAAAATAAGTAATTAGAAAACGATTAGGCACGTTTAAATCGATCTATAAGAATTAGAAAAACAAGAAAGTCGCTATAATATTTTAAGTTTTAAATTAAATTCTCCTCATAATTTGAATTCCAATCTCACGTAGAAAGTATATTCAAAGCAAAAATTAAGAAAATATATAAAATGACTTAAAAAATCATTGATTATATACCACGCTTGATGTTATTGCCATAGAATAGAATAGAAGAAGCTTTGTTCCAGGTCTCTACGAAAAATACAGAAAGTGTACGGAGTTCTAATAGTGAATTAATATAGTCGCAAAACAAATCATAGTTATTATATAATATTTTTTACCCATAAAAATTATATTTATACATGATCATGATATTATTCATCGAAAGATACTTTTTTATCCCAAACAATTCCCTCTACAAACGCGCATTGCGTGCAATCGAAGAAAGCCACAAATATATACAGTCATTGCGTACCGCGAACTCTAAGCCGTCAAATCCGGCGCGCAGACTTACATTATACGGCGTCGCAGTAGCAGCCTCTCATCCTCCCGCGCAACACCGACACATACGCAGCGCGTCGCGGAATTCTGCGGATTTCATTCCCCCAATTACACCTGGAAATTTGTCCCCGAAGACAAGGGGCGCAGGAAGTAGGAGGCGCGCTGCGGTGCCGTAAATACACCCGGCAAGACAAGCCAACGCCGCGAGGGAGTGAGAGAGAGAGACAGAGGGAGAGATACTAACCGCGCCGCGAGGGTTGATTTCTGCGCGTGGCCGCACATACGCGCGTACTTAGGCGCTCGTGCAAGAGATATCGCAAAGAGGGATTCTGTATATGGTATATATGCGAACATTGGAAGCCTCTCTCAGATGCTCGCGGGTTTTGCGTATATATACATTTGAGGTTTTGGCAGTGTTTATATGTTTTTAAAATTTTTTTTTGTTTGTTTTAGTTGAGATATATGTAATTGTAATGTTTTGAAAAATGGTATTATTGTTTTATGCGTTTCTTTAATTCTTTTATTAGATATATTTTTCATATTAATTTTTCAAGTATTTGTTTTACCAAAATCAGAAGATAAATTTTCACCCGATAGAAGAATTTATCGTTAATAAAAGTTTAATTTAGCCAATAAAATAACGTAAACAGAAACATTAAAATTTAATTACTTAATTTGATCTATAAAATAGCCTTTGATCCGAACACGGTGAATGTCCTCTTGAATTCAGATAAAGAAAAAAAGAACAATTACACCTACTTGGCAATCGATTTATGATAATTGCGCGTCATTAAGATAGCATTTCTATGTTTCAAAGGTATAAGTAAGATAACATGTTTGCGAATTCCTTTGTACAAATTATGCAGACTTGCAACAAGTTTCTGCGGAATATTCAAATATTTTTCCTGCGGAATAATATCGTAAACTACTAGCCACAAAAAAATAAAAAATAAAAAAATAAATTCGCGCACTAATGAAGTACATAAATTTGTTCATAAATTCGATCCTCGCATATACAGAATGTGATTTAGCTAAAATATGTATTTACAAATATCAAAGATAAACTGCAGCTTGACTATGATCCAGTCGCCGTCTTATCGGAACTGCTTCCATCTCCTCGGAAAGCTAGCGCTAAATTGTCAATGGCAAAGATGCGCTATGCAAGCACATATATATATACATATACAAAATCGTCACAAAGAACTGCTACAGAGCTCTAAAAGCCTTTGCTTATAATTAACGCGCCTCGCAGTGGATCGAGCCCATATACGCGTATGTACATATACGCACTCGGGGCTGCGGAATTTCCAGGCTCCGACACCCGAGAATAAGACTGGCAATGCCAATAACTTCCGCGGGCCGCCGCCGCCGCCGCGTGCAATTGTCTCCCCAATTAATTTCCGCGCTACTCGCGTCTGCGCTTGCATCCGGCCAATTACATCGCTCAATGAGACGCTACTACTAGTGCGTGTCTGTGTATGTGTATATATATAATATATGTGTGTGTATACGGGAAAACGCTTGGTGGTGGTGGTCTCCGCAGGCGGGGTGTAGTGCGAGCAGGCGATTGATGGCCGCCGCCTTTAATGCCGTTTGTATGTAGCGCGCTCGAGCGCCTCGCCTTGCGGTAATTAGCTCAACAAACGCGCCACCCTGTCCCATCAATTGCTACTCCGCTCGCTCGTTGGCTCACTCACCGCGCGCTACATCTCTCTCGCTCCCTCGCTTCTACCTCACTCTCTCTCTCTCTCTCACGACCTGCTAGTGTGTGCGCGCAGGTTCTAGCTCTTCTTGTCGACCGTCTCTTCCTCTCTTTATCGCTTTGCCGCCGCGCTGACGCGCCTGGCCGCCGTGTGCTCTCGCCTCTCTTCGTTTTTCGCTTTCAATTAGCATCCGGCATGCGGACCCCCGTTCCTTGTGTTACCGATTTTTTCTACCGAGAGGACAAGTATTGTCGTGGCTAGTTTAATTAATAATAACTGACGTGCTGATTACTTTGCATTGCTTTTTCATTGACTAAATTTTCATTAAATGTTTCAATTTAATCAAAGAAAAAGAGAAAATAGAAGAAACAATACCTATAGAGAAAAAGAATTGATAGAAGTTTGGGGAAAATTTTCCATGCGTCAGTGACAAACTTCTTAATTCATGATAAAATTTTTTTTTTTTAAATTTAGGATTTTTTCAAACATTTCATACATTTGTTTTTTAAGTAATTAAGTTCAACAAATACTTTTCAAAACGTTGGCCATACTTTGGAAAAGTTAAGAATGATTTTGAAAAAGTTGAGAAAAACTTTGAAGAAGCTAAGAAAATCTTAAAGTTAAAAAAAATTTATAAATTGGAAGAAATTTTGTGTATTCCTAATTGTTTACTTAAGTATTGTCATGCGCCACCTACTGCTAATTGCTATTACTAAATGAAAACACATGAAAATTTTACGAAATATGAGTCGAACAAAACACTGTACCATCATATCAATTTAAGGAAGTTTATCATTATCTCATAACAAACATTTTTCAAAATTTAAACTAAACAAAACTTATCTCATAAACCTTTCCAAACGCCATTTTTCATATGGGTAATATAGTATTGCCACGCCATTCTTTTATTTTGCTACCAACAAGACAATACAGAATTGCTCTTAGATATTCTATAGGTAGCTGTGCTCTACTCATTTAGACACCTATACCTCCCACAATATCGCTCTTCTACGATAATCTCTATCTGGCGCCCCCTCCCCCCCGTCAGCGCTTCGCTCCTTCGCCGCGGCCAGCGATTATACTCGACGTATTCGTCGGCTCGAGCGGGCCATTAATCTCGAATTAAATATTCGTCGGCTACCTTCTGCCGCCTCTGTTGCTCACGAGGAATGCAAATACATGGAGGGCTGACTATATATATATACGTGTGAGTGCGTCCTCTCGCGCGTAAGGCGTGCGTGCAGCGCCCGCTTTATCGGCAGCAGATAGGACCTTATCCGGGGCGAATTAAGGGAATGAAGGTCCGCGCACGCCGAAAGCTTCTATATGCACACACACACAGCTGTGTGTGGTGCATAAATGCGCACGTCTCGACTCGTGTTGCACCGTTGCCCTTCGATGTGCAATGGTGGCGGCAGATTGTCGTTTTTATTTATTTTTTTTTCTTTTTTTTTGCTGATTGGCAGGGCTATAGGTGGGCGCTGTCTAGATTTGTAATTAACTTTTTTTTCTGAAAGCAAGGACAGTTTTGTGATTGTTAATTAGTTATGGAGTAAGTAAACTATTTAAAATTGTATTTTTTTTACTTAACTATTTGATTGTACGTGGTATTAATTTTGCTAGTAAATACTTTATTTTTAGAAAATTCATTGGAATAAATGATTTTATACTCGAATTAACTTTAATCCGATATTTTGAAATTATGAAAACTATTTTTTCTATAAATATATAATTTTTTTTAAATTTGAATAACATTCAACGTTTTTTTTCTTATGTTTATGATTACTTGAGTATTCTATTACTATAATATATGTGGTCATAAAAGTACTTAATATAGCTCGATATTTATATTCACATAAATATAATCTCTTTCTCTCTCTCTTTCTCTCTTCACAATTTAGTTTGATCCTTTATTGAAATGATTACATCACGCCTAACACCCTATTAAATCTAAAAAGTAATAACGTGCGCGACCATAGAAAATTCCTTTTCTAATAGCATCGCACTTCAATTACACATCTCCGCGTATAAACATAACTGTTCATAATATTCAGCATAATTCCTCGTCATCCTCTGCGCGACTCCCATGGCATATTACAATCCCACGTTCAGCGACGACGTAAGCGCATTTCGTGGCGAAAATCCGAAAAGCACGCGGGTGCGCGCGAGAAAGACGTGCCCTCACGTTCTTCCACCTCCACGCGCGCATATATGACACGCGCGCACATATTGCGGCGGTCGCTATTTACGATTGAAACAAATCAAACGTTATCAAGCATTCCGGCCGGACGATAAAGAACACAGAGGGGACGCTGAGGCATCCGACGTCCTCTATCTCCCTGGGGAGACGTCATCGTGTGTGTGTGTGTATATATATATATATATATATATGTGTGTGTGTGTGTGGGGAGGATGCCACGCGCGCTCGTCTCTGTTTGTAATGCGACGCGCGCGCGTGTTGGCCGGACGCCTCGACTTATTGTTTCGCGCGAGTTATGGCAAGGGATATATGAAAAATCGTAAATAAGTGTGTACCTTTTCCCTAATCTTTTCGGCCCTGCGTCGTCCCCCTTCCCTTGGCTCGTCTCTTGTGTACCTTCCGCATTGAGCATTTGCTCGAGGGGGGAGCAGAAGGGGAGAGCGTTCCTTCGGGCGATCGTTTCGTGTTATGGAGCTGTTTTATTTGAATGTGCGGCTATTAGAAAATTTTATCTATTTTCTCAATTTATAAGACGACGTGGATTAGAGGCAGAGTTGCTCGTTTTTGTAGAATTCCATTTTTCAGATGCTCCAGTCACATTCGTCAAGAACATTAACGTAAACTACAGTTATTATAGAACCTATATTGTACTCTTAATATACTCGTTCAATCTACTATAAGATGTAATTAAGTTTTATTGTTTATAGGCTAAAACAATCGGTGAAACAGAGGGTTGCTGTACATTTTTGTTATCTATATTGGATTGTAAACTACGATGATTCTGGGTGATTCAGCAATCTTGAGTGGAATTTTTTTGTCTGTTTCTTCAAGTAAAGATGTCCC
>JAYJLV010000032.1:1684735-1700133 GCA_036873485.1 Torymus texanus | reverse complement strand
TCTAATATTGCAGCTTTCATTATATTTCTACACCCAAAAACTTATCCCAAAGTTTGAGCCAAATCCAGGACCCGAATATAGTGCACTCGCCTGGTTAGTTAAAGAGTAAAAAAGTCCTCTAATCGATTGCCAAATTTCTATAAGATTCACATGGCGCAACGTGCGGTTCCGCTATAACTCATCGAACTACCAATTCTTTACAACATGTTCTCATAATTTTTTTCATCTCAATTTCTTGTGACTATAAATCATATTTCTTATAAAAAGAAAAATCATAAAAACAACTCGAAAAATTAATTCTTCAAAAAATCAATACTTTCAAGGTTGACTAAAAAATCAATAATTTCAAAATTAATTAAAAATAAACTAGTTTTTAGTTACATTATAGTTAACAAGGTAGTTTATAACTCAGAAATCTATAGCTAATTTATATCAGCTCACGCAGAAAAGCTGATTAATTTCCTATCAGGAATAATATAATTTTATATAATATGAACTTACACCGACAGTTTGTCAGGTAGCGCAGTCGTCACCTCAGCCAATCACTGAACTTAAGCCGTGGCGTGGTTAGTACTTGGATGGGTGGTGACCGCCTTTATTTCTGCGACACTTATGTGTGATCGGTTAGGTGTTTAAATATCCTTCTGACAAATTGAGCGGGGGAAGTGTGAATAAATACAGTTTTGGTGTCTAAGTCTACTGAATGTGATCTAGACATCCAAACTGAATTTAATCCAATATACATCACCATCCCGGGGCGGGTTTTCCTAATTAGGATTTATCCCACATGGTTTGCCTATAGGTTTTCCCTGCCCCATAGGCATAACCCTGGGCGAATGCGGGATGGATTAGAGGTAGGGAAACAGTGTATAGGTAAAAGAGAGGTCTTCAGGAAATGTATAGGTATGATGTAATAATAGGAATGAAAAAATAAAGGTGTGGGAGGATACGCAATAGGCCAGTACGCTGCGTGGAAATTTACGTTAGTTTTCTTAGTTTATAAAATGTTCATTTACATAAAATCACAATATTTATAATCATATTCTTTTAGATTCAATTAGAAGGTAGCAAAATTTTTATTAGACGATTGACAACTAACAACTAAAATTTTAGTTGAAAATGATGTTACGTCTGGAAACGTATACTTTTGAATAAGTGTTAGCTTATTCGTGTGTTGCTCGTTTTTTGCCTAGATAGTGAAACCTAATAGCTCGGGTGAGCTTTTCCTAAATACGAAAAGAGAAAGGGACTTCTGAAATGGACAAAGAAAGAATCGCGGTGATTTGAAAAGAAAAGAAAGCATATACGTTTATTTGGCCAAATCCGTTCAAAACTCCAAACGGGTGTTAGCTGGTATGGCCTGACCCAGTGTTTGAACGTCTTAAACGAGTTTGATCTATTTACGCGAAATTAAATGTTTTATTTTTTCATTTGTTATTCACGTTCTCGAACGGGCGTCGGCTGGTATGACTTGACCCAGAGTTTAAGTAACGTAAATTAACAATGATTTTTAGGGCAGCAAACCGAATGAACAAAAAAATGTTAAAACAACGGAGGCTGGCTCTAGTAATAACAAAAAGGAAATCGCGAGAACTTTAAAATAATAGAAATTGGTACTTGATGATCCTGGTTGGGTTTTGTTACGAAAGAAACACTAATAGATTTTAAATTTGTAAGAAACTTGTCTTTTATTCGGTGTCAAAAACGGAAATAATTACAATGCAAATGTTAAATAATATGCGCGTCGAAATTAAAAGTATAATTTACGTAATTGAGTTAGCAAATACAATATGGTGAATACCGAACTTAACACGAGCGGCGAGGTCCGGGAGTTGCCTCCTTCCTTGGGGTAGGCTGAACTGACGAAAAACTGCCCTGCAGCCCGTTTTGAAGAAGTTGCTCCTCCTCTGGAAAACTGCGGGGTCGAATGAAAATCTTGAGATGTGAGAACCTCCGAAAAAACTCACGACTTTCCATAGCCAAATTTATTTTGGGCGGGCCCAATACTTCTTTTTTGGTAGAAATGTTTTTCGTTTTCATTGATAACATCCAAAAAAATTTTTATGGACCAAAAACTGACCAAGGAAAATAAGAAAGATTTCTATTAAAAAGGAGTTTTGGACCCGTAAGGCCCAAGAAAAATTTTTTGGGGCCTTAATATTAAGACTGTTGATTAAAACATCAGCATATCAACGGTTAGGTGGAAGAACGTGTTTGAATGGCAATTCAACTAAGAACTAAAAGTTATTAGTTGAACAAGCATTTAATTAATAACTTAAAGCCGGTTTAATTAAAAAAACTAAAATTTCAGTTGTTAGTTGCCAATCGTCTAATAAAAATTTTGCAACTTTCTAATTGAATCTAAAAGAATAATCTAAAAAGAATATCTAACTGTTTTGTGTTTATTTTTTAAACTGGCTTTTGTAGTTGCCCAGTTAGTATATGAGTTACATGTCCATATGTAAGCCACTATTATTTACATTCAATTTTCCAGATCTTAACAATAATTTAACAATAAAAATACAAAATTTAAGAAAAAAAATACTGCTTGAGATAGCGTGTTTTTGCTGTTCGCCCCGAGATAACGCGTTTTTCGCTTCTAGCGTCGAGATAGCGCATTGTTCCTCTCAGCCGTCGAATATTAATCTAATTAAGGGGGCTGTGCCCCTCAGCATACCTCGCCGCGCTGATCGACACGCCAACCCCCCACTCTATGTAAAAACTTATAGACACGACCGCACTTCTCAGGATAATCTTGTATTTTCCCTAGAGCAAAAATTGTAACACTTCAAATACTAATAAAAAGTTTTGTTTTAATATTATCTACAACTTTTATATTCAACATTTGTGTGTAAAGTCAAAACCTGTAGAGTAATAACCAAAAATCGATGTTTTTAAAGGCTTTTAGTGATTTTTGGCTGTTATTTCTAAAAATATTGCTCACAAAAGAAAATGTTTAATATACGGATTTGTGTTTTAATTAGTTTTAGCAGATGCATGTATAAAATTTCTATTAAAAATGAATTTTCGATGCATTACTCTCAAAAATCAATTTTTTCAAAATTTTAATTCTGCTCGCCTTTTTATATTTTTGAAGGGATCATTTCCAAAGTAGGACGGTCACCTGTATGACTAGACGAAGGTGTATTATCATTTATGATCGGATTCGATGAATTTTTGGATATGATAATGTCAACACAAGGTTCCGTACATACGTACAGATATACATACATCATAGGGGACACTTAAAATGGACTCATTTTCGGCGGAAAACAGTTTTTATACAATAAATTATTGATTTTTGAGGTGTTACAATTTTTGCTCTATTTATTTATTATTAAATATTTAGTAGATTAAAGATTATATTTTAACAATCGTTTATACATTTTTGTCGATGTTGATTAAAACAATTAAAATCAAATTTGGTTTAAGTTGACAGAGTTAAATACATATATACCGAAACATATAATCAAAACAATATTTATATACTTTTTGACCTTGCCAGTCGTTTCTCTAGATAGAAGATATACACATTCTGAAATATTTTATTGTTTTTTACAATATAATATTATTAAAAATATACTCATTTCAATTCATATTAAAAATAATTACAATCTTAAAAATACAGTTATAAGTTTTTGTTGTACTTATCTTCTCTATTTTTATATAAAATTATTAGATAATAAATCGTTGCATATATTGCATAATACAGATTTAAAAATACAATATTTTTTATACGACAAAATCTGGGAATATATATTTCACTGATAAGAAATACCCGACTTTATATCCACGTTATTTAATCATTCGTCCCGAAATCGATTTTCACTGCAGAAGTTAAGGTCAATGTGAATGGGGCAGTGTGCAGTGCTAGCCGTAGGTAGGTAGATATGTATAAGTTTGCAAGTTTTCAAACTGCATAAATAGCGAATCAACTTAGAGCTGAACAAAATAATAAATAGTAGTATATTGATTTATAAAATTCATACAAAGAAGTTTTTTTTGTAAAAACTGCTAAAGCCTTGCATTTATGAAACATCGAATATAGGATATAATTGTTGTTACTGAGCTCTTCGAGTGCTGAATCATACATAATTAATGAAACACACATATATATTGTCGTTCATGAGCATGCGACATTTTTTAATTTTCTAATTGCTACAAATGAAATTTTATCAGTAGTATTACAATAATAAATTTTACAATAATTCAGAAAAGAATCGCGTGTTCAAACGCCCTACATATAGAGGATGAATTTCCAAAAAATATATATAATACTTGACTAGCGGGAATCTTGCCAAAATTACCACTCAACAAAAAGCGACACGAAGACGTATTTCTTTCCAGCTCAAGCAATTTGGAGCACGTATGCGACGTTATATATATATACGGTCTTCTCGGGGCGTTCGCATATCACACGCTCTATCTGCTCCTTTCGTGCACTGCCAATTTGCGCTCGCGCTCGTTTAGCCAACGTGCGATACGTTATTGCATTTTCAGCCTGCAGCGGTATAGTATGTGCACCTCTACACGTTACACATATGCGTATATATGTATATATATATATAAGTATATATGTGCGCGAGTGAAGGTCGTCGTCGTCGCCGATAGTGCAGATCGCTGCCGTTCATGCGTGACTTACACTCGCCAGCCCCGATTGCCCTGAAGCCCGAAGCATTCGGCGTATGTAATCAAGGGAAGGAGCGCTATTGTGTGCGTACATGTGATGTAGGCTATAGCTGTGGCAGATATAACTGCTGGATGTAAAGTATAGTGTCGTTCCAGCGAAACGACGTCCGTTGTGTGCTAGTTCGCGGAAAGTGAGGTTATAACTCGCGCCTTAGCATTCCGCAGTATAGACTACTTGATAGACAACGACAGTATGATAATGCAGCAGCTCGCGTCTTGACAATACCTTCGTCCATTCGCGTGCGCAGTCTTGTAGGCAGTTGTTCACGTTCACTACCTGATAGTGCCTTCAAAGATTTGCCGTGAGAGTGAGACATCGACCCTTCCGATTGGTGTGGCAAAATACAGGATTTCATCCGGTTCTGCAACCGTCGTCAAGAAAGAGGGGAGAAAGATGCCCGGCTGTCCCGTCACCGTCGGCTGCGTGAGGAGCGTCGTCCTGTGTCGAGAGCGATGACTCGGTCAAACGTCATCATCGCCGTGGCAGGTTGTCCCTGAAGCAGGAACCGTCACAATGAGCCGCCAAATGGTCGCCGCTACTGCTTACCGGGGCCTCCTTGACTACTGCTACTGTTGTCTGCGCGCTTAGCGAATCGCCAGAGTGTCACATCTGCTGGAACTGTATTTTTTAAGGGTATTTGCTATTTGCTGCTTTGCTTTTCTTATTTGCTATATCTTGTTGATACTTTATTGCTAATAAATCTCACATTTGACTAAAGAAAAATAACAATCTTTATTTCTTCTAACAGTATTATTTAATGCTATTCAACTATGTATTAATTGTAGCATATTAGTATTTCAGACTTCTTCAAGTCCAAGATTGTGCCATTTTTTTTAATTGGTTCTCATACAGATACATCTCATAGTTAAACATGGAGTCGATTACTCAAGAAGAAGATCACAGTAACAAAGAAAAAGCTGAAACCTCTTCTGATAATGCAGGTAATACAAACTTTTTTCTATATATGTACTAGTTCAAATCAATACATAATATTACATTCTATAATATTAAAATCCCATTATCAACAATTTTCCTTTTCATCGCTTAGAATTTACTCTTGAAATACTTTCACAACTTTAATGATTTTACAAATTTTTTTATGAGTCAGGTATGACTCATGAATAGTAATAAAAATTTACAAACTTATTTATAAATCCAAGATAAGCTATAAGATATATCTAATTACCTCAAGTTGTATTCCTCAAATCATTATTATTTATTTTAATGAATAAGTTTAATATCCTTGTTTACTAGAATTATAGTATTTATATCCTTGAATTGTTTGATTATAGAAGGTATACATGAAAAAGTAAAAAATTTAGAAGCAACGAATAATCAAATCCGAGAAGAATTCGATGTTCAAAGAGCTAAGATGAAAGAATTATTTTTACAAAAAGAAGGTAATATTTTATTATTTTAAGTAACTATTTTATAAAATTCATTTCCGTTTTTACCATAGAAGATGCAAAGAAGAAAACAGAAGAAAATTTAAAACTGCAAGAAGAAAATGCAAAATTACAACACGAGTTAAATGAAGTTAAAAGTCAGTTGGTAATAGTGGATTTAAAAACACAAAATGATATTGATCTAGAAAAACGTAAAGCTGAAGATGAAATTGCTTCTTTACAACAAATTATTAATTCAACAGTCCAAGATTCTTCGACAGCGAGAAAAGAATTAGAAATTAAAATCAGTAAGTTAAAAGAAGAAAATAATAATTTAAGATTACAACTAATGCAAAACTCAACTCCTGAGGGAGCTCAAATTTCCTTATCAACAATGACAAAAACATTAGCTAAAAAAGTAGCTTCTCAGTTAGGTGCTGATTCATTATCTCTAGGTTCTGAGAGTGAAGATAGTTCATTAAAAAATAAACGGCATGTACGTAAAAAAGTTTTATTATTTCAGTAACTGGACTAAAGAAGGTTATATACAACTAAAATATCTATTTATTTTGTAGGCTGATGAAGATGCTGAAGTATTACGTTCACTGGTTGTGCCATTAGAAGAAGAAATAACAGCCTTAAAAGAAAAATTAAGGACTACAGATGATGAATTACAAAAATACAAAGAGAAAGAAGAACAATTGTATAACAAACAGTTAAAAGCAAAAGAATCGGGTTCCTGGGAAAATACATGTGACATGTGCTCGAATTATGAAGCTCAACTCCAAAGAATGCAGATGGAAGCTAAAGATCTAAAGAAGCACTTACAAGAATCGGATCAGATGCTACAAACTCAAAAACAAGATCTAGCTAAAGAAGTAGAATTTCGAAAAGGAATGGAAGAGAAATGGAACGAGAAAAAGGAAGAACATAAATCTGAAGTTACAAATCTTATGACTTCTGTCAAGTCAGCTAAACAAATAATTGATGAATTAAAACAACAATATAGTCATACAAAAGACAATGTGACAAAGGAACTATTTAGATTAACAAGGGAAAGAGAAGAGGTTCAGAGACATCTGGAAGAGTAAGTAGTAAAAAGAAAATAATTTTTACTTACACTTATTAAAATATTTGTTTGAACCTTATCTTTATTTAATATTTTTATCTATAATTTTTCTTACAATTTTCCTATTGTTTAGATCATAAATTGCACTATAAGTAATATTTTTTAAATTGTATTAATAGCTTGATAAAATATATAAATGTTAAAGAAATCCCCTAAAGTAAACCTTAACTACATAATCTTCAAATTTTGTGAATTAAAAATTCATTTACCATTACTTTAAAGGCTTCAACAACAAAATGAGTACCTGATGGGCAAGTACAGCAAACATTCTGAACATTATCAGTATGAACATATAAATATGCCAAATAATGTGGAAGAATTACACCTAAGTATTCTTAAAATTCGTGAAGAATTAATAGTCGCAACTATTGCTAAAGAAGAAGCTGAAAGAAAAACTAGGTCCCTTGAGTGTGAGCTTGAATTATTACGTGACCAAATAGATCAAGATAATATTGAAAAAGCTAAGAAGGAAGCTGAACTTCAAAGTATGGTAGAAAGTGCATCTAAAACAGATTTAGTTATAGCAGAATTGAAACAACAGATAACAAATTTGCAACAAGAATTAAATACTGGAGAACAAACTCAAAAAGATTTTGTTCGCTTAACTCAGTCATTACAGGTATAAAAGTTTTTTTTTTTCCAATTCTATAGTTTGCTAAATATTATAAAGGTAAACAATCATATCTGTTGTAAAGGTTCAACTTCAAAAAATCAGAGATTCTGAAAAAGAAGTTAGGTGGCAATATGAAGATGATGTAGACGAATGTCCAACATGTCACTCAACATTCACACTGGCCAAAAAGAAAGATAAGGCAAGTTTAATATATTTTTTAAACAGAGATTTTTCTATATTATGAATTAAATTATATATTAACTTTACTATCAATAAAATAAAATAAAATAATCCTTTTTATTAAACAGATGCACTGTCGACATTGTGGTCAAGTTTTTTGTCAGTCGTGCCTAAATAATATAGTAAAAAGTGGACCAAAGCAAAGACCATCAAGAGTTTGTAATGTTTGTCATACATTACTGGTGCAAGAAACTGCTCCATATTTCAGCCGAGATCCTCCATAAATTACGGAATAGAAAAACTGATAAAGTGATGAATTTAGATAACAAAATAAGTGCAATATTATTTCAAGAAGAGCTAGATCAGATTACCGTTTTAAAGGAATGTTAAGTCGATAAATTATTTTTCAAATTCCCAACACAATTTTTTTTTTTTTTAATACTTTTAACTTGGTCTAATGGATCTAATTACACAATTGAAATCGAATTTTATTGTGGTGTAAAAAGTTGTCAAATTTTGTGGAAATATATGAAAAAGGGAAAAGTAATATAAAATGTTATCTTCAACTTTTCATAGTAGTCTTGAATAGCTGTAAAACACGATGGTGTCCAACAATTTAAATTACTAGCTTATAATAATTTTCATATATTTTCATAAACATTCTTTTAAAAATTATTCTAAGCCTGTACAGTAAATGATTAATCGAGTTCTTGCAAGTTTTGGACGAAAAAAAATATAACTGGAACTTGATAGAAATATAAAGCAAAGTAATAGGTTTATTCTCATTATATGACAGAGTCAAGTGATAAGAACGGAATAATTGTGAAGTATGTTGTAAATATGAGACTGTACTAATTAAAGTTTAATGTCGTTTGAAAGATTAAAGCTTTTCAATGTATATGTTTAAAATTGTTTATTTTACCTTACAGTTGTATGAAATCAAACCTATATTTAACAAAAACTTAAAACTAATAATCTATAAGTAAATATGATAATGTTGACAAATGTAAATATATAAAAAAAGTTATAAATTCCACAATATGGTAATCTATAGATTTTCAATTTTAATTTTTTTTTTAAGGTGCTATATAAAGTTTTTAATTTTCATATCACAGTACAGTTACCTTAATGAATCTTTTTATCATTATTGAACGTAATTAAAATTATAAACAAAGTATCTGCATATTTCTAAAATTCAACTATTTATTCAAATATGAAAGTTTGGTTTTATCGCAAAACAACATAAACCACTTACAAATGTGATCGTATTAAATTACAAACGTATTTTTAAAAGTAATCAATCATGTATATATATACAAATAATATTAAATCTAAGGTACAAATTTAAGCGCGAAATTTCTTGCTTAACGACTTAGCAGATTTGAGCATATTTTAAAATTTAAACATTTTATTTATTAAAGAAACAGTTTGATTAATGGAGCTTATTTTGTATTATTATTTAGGGAAGATAAAATCTAATTGTAGTATAAAATTGTGATTTGTCAAAAATAAGAATGTTACTTTAGGGAATCAATATAAAATAAGCTCCATGTAACCCTCCATATAAATTTCTTAAATTCACAAGTAATTTTTATAATTTATCACATTTTGCTCAAAATAAATTTTATCTCCACATAACAAAATTCTCGCATAAAAGAAGATGCCAACGTATCGTTTATGTTTATGGACTGGGGACATCAAAGCCAATTTACAGATTCCTATATCGAATTTTACATTATTTAAATTCCAATTTTTTTAAATTATCATATTCATCCATTGTTTATATTGGGTTAATGAAGATTGGATGACAAAGATAATTAATGAAAATCAAAAGTTGAATCAAAATAATGGAAAATACGAGAATGTTAATCATCATGTAATTCGAAGTAGGCTCCAATATCCCTTTACAATGCATTTCACTTCCTTTGATTTCTAAGGTTCATATCTTTTCATATTTATTTTGTTGAAATCACTCTCACAATCCTTTCCTATTCTGAATTGTAAAATACCCTAATTTTTAAAATGTTTCTTATGTGCACATCAATCTGTGAAATTATTAAAATATAAGAAGAAATATATATAACTCTACATCTTTGAGTATCAAGAATTGAAATATATGCGCTACGTAAAGAATACCAATAGAATAGTCTTGGAACTGAAGAAAAAAAATGCAGCAGGTTTAGAAAGCCTGATATTTTTAATATCAGGTCATATTTCAAGTGTGACAACACTATCAGTTTTGTTAATAGCTCGCGCAGGGGTCGTCTTTAAACTTGTAAAAAAATGTCTGTCGCAACGGTTTTAAAAAATTTGAAAATCGGTATGTGGATAGTAAGGTAACTAATAGTAATAAAACCTGTGGATAAAGTCAGTCTGCAAAATATTGCAAAAAAACGCGTCAGCAGCGCGTCAAACTCATCAAAAGAGTGTGGTTGGTAATGTGTTTTATAAAATCTAAAATTTAGTATACAAGTAGTTTATAGTACTTAAAATAAAAAAAAATAATCAGTCTAAATTTTTATTCAACAAACACCATCAATATTCAATATACAGCTATTAGCAAAACTCCCTGTCTGATAATAGGTTATTGATATACACACCTAGTATGATCTAATATTTCAACTTCAGTCTTTCTAAAATTGTTGTGTTTTTTATTTCTCAGCTCCCCAACTAAAATATAATTTCTCAGGCAACAAACTAAATATCAACCATTACAAACAATTACAAAGTCAATCACAATTCATTTACTTCACTTTTTTTAAAAGTGTATATTCCAATCCAAAATTCTGCAATGAGTCCCATTGTAAGTGACTTAATTGATGGTTTTCTTAGAAAAATCATTTCTTTCCACTGTATCACTGTACATCAAAGAATGCATTTATTACTTCTTTTAAAGGCTTTGGACTACTTTGATCAATCGGAGGTTCTTCCAACTCAGCATGTCTATCCCTTAATTCCTTCCAATTATTTAATTCTTCCATATAGTGTACATAATTTTCATGTTCTTCTAATTTTGTATAAACATGTAATAAACCTCTGTAATCATACTCCAAGCCACTATAACTTTTGCCGTACAGCCTAAGATCTGCAATAAAAAGAAGTTTTATATTATTTAGCATATAAAATTCTAATTATTTTTACTCCAAAATTTAAAACACTTTCATGAAGGTACTCTTAGTAAAATATTCAAAATTCAGTTTACATATATTCATACATAGAATTCCTTAAATACGTAAAGATTAGTTATCAAAGTAATCAGACACAAAGAAATAATTCTGTTTCTTTCGAAAAAAATATTTACAAAATTTCGAAATTTTCAAATGTTTCTACAAAAGGTTTAACTGGGTACAAATTTAAAGGGACAAAGGATTTTTATGATTACCAAGATTAAATAAATTAATATACAAGGAAAAATTATACTATTATATGTATTGCTATGTCGTGAATATTTCGTTAGTTACGAGTTTTTATTGACTTAAATAGAAAACAAATAAAAACGTTACTATTCGTTATTGTTGCTTTGTAACAAATACAATTTATTAGAAATGATCGTCACTTGTTATGCACGACCGCTAATCGGGAGAGTTTTACTAAAGCCAAATTGTTACATCTCAAATATTGATAAAAATGACTCCATTTGTAAGCGTTTTCAGAGATGTATGTATGTCTGTAGGTCCGTATGTAATCAAGTTCCTTGACTATCTGAACGAAATTCGGATATATACAAAAATCTAATTATAAGTACCATTCACTCTTATATTAAGCCCAAAATTTGGAAAGAACAATTTTTCAGCGTGTGTACAAAATTAATTTTTAATTCAAATTCAACCCATGTATCTGCTAAAACTAATTAAAAGACATATTTTTTATACAATTGAAATTTTTTTGCTACAAACAATTTTTTTCAATACAATCGCGAAAAAACATTAAAAATACTCGATTTGAGACTATTACTTTATAGGGTTTGGCTTTACAAAAAAAAAATGCTAAATTCAAAAGCGTAGATAATATTAAAATAAGACTTTTTCCCTTTAATATTTTTATATATAATTAGTTCCTGACAAACTAAATATATAAAATCAATATTTAATGTCTAAATACAGCTATAACAGTCGATTTTTGATGATTATTCATAGAATTGTTGTAGATTTCAACAAACAAAACGCTATGAATATTCTTGCGTAAAACAATTTCTAGTCATTATAAAATACTATAGCAGTATTTGAAATGTAACGTTATTTGCAATGTTGAAAATATAAGGTTCCCACGAAGACTAGCACATCTCAAGAAAGGGCTATTTTAATTTGCCATTTTAGAGTACCAGAGTTAAATAAATTTGTCCCAGATCAGATACACTTAAAATATACGAATTATATCTCAAGTTAATCGAATCCTGGATAAATTTATTTTACTCTGGTGCTCTTAAATGGCAAATGAAAATACGTCTTTTTGAAATGTGCTAGTCTTCATAGGAAACGACGATATGTAAAAACGAAGTTTCTACACTGGCAGCGGGAGGTTGGTGCGGCGATCGAAGCTAGGTGATCAGGGGAGGGGAGGGGAGTCCTCATAGTTAATTTTGCAAATGAAATGAAAAAATAAAATAAAAGTACATTATAATTGAAATTAATATAATAGTACTTACTGATGACAATACTTCTAAAATATAACTGTTCTGCATCTCTATATCGACTCATGTGAAAATTATAAAGAGAAGCTAAATGACCTATACTTAATCCAACTTCACCATCATCGGGACCTAATATTTCTTCTTTGATTGAAATAGCTTTAAGGTGCATTGACTCAGCTTCCTATAAATAGATCATTTTTATTGTACTTAACTATTAAAATTATTTTTCTGTTGAGATTCATAAAATTCACACTAACTTGAAACCGTCTCATGCTTTGGTATAATCTTCCTAAATTTCCATAGTGTTTGGCAGTTTGTACATTCCATTCTCCAAAAGCAGTCTTTGCTAGTTGTAAAGCAGATAAATGGAGAGCTTCCGATTTAAACAATAAATTGTCTTCTGTTCCAGGTGCAGGAGCATTATCTAAAGCAATTTCTTCTAAAATAAGAGCTTTCACCCTTTTGGCACTAGATAGCAACAAGTGATCCGCAGGTAATAGTTTTTCCATCATTTCAATAGCTCTATTAGAATGATGGCTATAAAAATAATATAAAACTTACAAATCGGAAAATGTAATTAACAATAACTTACAACAAAATTTTATATATATATATATTTTTCTCATACCTTGCCAAATTAAATTTTCCAGAGGTATATTCCTGTACATAAAGTGCATATGCTAAATCTTCATGAGCGATTGCTACATGAAGATTATTTTTATTGAAAATATCTTTTCTAATATCCAGGGCAAACTAAAATCATTAATGTAAAGGTTATTAATTTAAAATTGAAAATATATATAAATTTAAAAAGCCATACTTACTTTATAAACAGAAACACTATTAACAATACTATCAGAGTTCAATAAGTAAAATCCATAATCAAGAAGAACATCACTATATTTTGGATGTTCACTATCAAATAATTCTCTAGCAAGAGATACTGCTTGCTTAATTAGTAATCCTGCTTTCTTAAATTCTCTCTTGATTACACAAGATTTGGCAGCTTGGCGGAGAACATTTATGATAATACATCCTGGAAGAGATGGATTTAATTGTTGCAATGCTTCTACAATCCATCTATAAAAAAAGGAATTTATTCAATTTTTTTTTTCTTATTGATAGTATAATTATTTATACCTGTAAGCTTCATCATATTCACTTCTATTAAAAAAGAGAACTCCAAATTCAGCATAGAGAGCAGCATGGTTTATATCTGTACATCCAGCAGTTTTGAGTTTTTCAATTGTTTCTAGTGCAAGATTGTGCGTTTCAGCTGCTCCAGTGAAAGAGCAATAAGCTGCTTGTGCATGTAGTAGTCTGTTGAAAAGTAAAGTTGGTTTGATTATTAATTTAAATAACAAGGATAAAAATATTTTTATTCTATATCAATTTTACATTAATAGAAGCAAAATCAGTAAATAGATTTGAAATAATTTATGATCTGTATGCTGCATATGAATTGGTTATTTGCATCTAAAATATTTTTTACTATCAAAATAGGATTTTATATTTATTATTATTTAAGTACAAAAATATTTATAAAATTTATATGCTTATTATATATTTCATGGAATATTAAAATGCTCAATCCATCATTGATATCAAATGAGTAAAATTTTTGTATTCATTTTACATACTTGTGACAACAATCTAAAATACGGCACCAACTATGAACATTCTCTGAATCCGAAAGGCAAAGATCTTTGCAAGCTAGTAACACTTTTTCACTCTCTGCATACCATCCTGCATCACTCAAAAATCCTCCAAGACGTAAACCTAAGTTGACAAGTTTTTCATGTATTTTTAAATTATCTATATTGCTAGTACAGCACATGCTGTAACTAGTGGCTAATTCATTTCCAACTTTTGTTCCATGATCCATCAAAGCCTAATTTTAAAAATTATAATATGTATATATAGTTAAATTTAATGTAGTTTAATAAAGTTTCATTTTTGTTAATTAATTACCTGAAAACTCTTAAGTAATTGTACATGTCTGTTTTTGACTTTGAGCATTCGTGCCATTGTATTGAGATCACTAAATTCCATCCCAAGAAGACATAATTTTTCTGAGGTATATAGCTGAAAGATAAATAACATAAGGATTACTAGACAGAAATAAATTACAGTTCATATTATAAAACTGTTAGTATTGATTTTCCCTGAATAGACAATTGCGACTACAAAATATGATGAATCATAATATGTTGATTAAAAAATTATACTTTTTTCATAGCTATAAACCCTCTATATACACTAGCTTTAATGTATAAGGCTATATCTCAATTACTGCAAACAGTACTATATATATTACTGACAAACTTATCTTCAGTTTTACACTGCATTACTTTCTGATTTTACTTTATCTTAAAACAAATAAAACTGTGAAAATCTTTATTCTTTTAAAAATTAATTTTTCTGTGAATATGAATACAAATTATAAATATTCTGTTAATAAAAATTAAAAAAATATGTTCAAAGAAAACTATGACAAAATCCTTATTTTATTAGAATTTTCAGTGGTATGAAAATTGTTAACTAAAAAATATACTCATGATTGAAACAGTTAAAATAAATTAAATGTTATTTCTTCGCTTTAAAAATTACAAAAGCAGTACAAAAAAGTCACTGTACTCGTTAAAAATTAAAAAAAAAAAAAAAACAAAGCACAAAAGCCACTGGTCTGAGCAGTACAAACAAAAATTGACTAATCAAATTGCTGAACAGCTGTGTATGAAAGCATGGGTCTGAAGTTTGCAACGTTGGGA
>JAYJLV010000032.1:1655072-1684635 GCA_036873485.1 Torymus texanus | reverse complement strand
TAAACACTTGTTAGAAATAGCATGAGTTGACGCTCGCGCGCCGCACTGGGACATTTGACATGAAACGCCTCATATATCTTAAGTTACATAACTGACGTGAGAATTTTGATAGATATGATGAAAATTGTAAACTGTGTCTTGTCTTATCCTATCTTCGTGCTCCTCTTAAAGTTATGGATTTTCACTTACACATGAGGCAATATATTAATGGATTTATTATTCATAGTTTGCTATTGTAGAATCAAGTTATTTTTTTCGATTTTCAAAAGAAAGTAATTTTTTTTCTCCATTTCTTGGACTAAAATTATAAATTAAATAAAAAAATATCTTGTCTGGTACAAAATAAAGAAAAATTATATGTACTGTATTGTATAAGTAAGGGGGCCAAGTATTGGGGCGAAATTTTGGAACACTGGGATTAGTTTTTTTCTTATATAATGGTCAATTACGAATCATTAATATCGTCGCCATTTGATTAATTTAATATGTAATATTTTTTTTTATAATTTTATGAACAATTGACCATTACATCGTCGTTATTTAAGATTTAGTAGCATTTATTTATAATTCTTATACTATCTAACTCCAAATTCGTAAGACGGTCAATGATTAGTATATTCATCGTAGTTGCGCAGAGGTACGATTACCTAATAATAAATATTTATTAATAAATTTTATTCATTGTAATTTTTCAATTTAACTATTACACGGAGAAAAATTTTGTAGTGAAAATTACTATTCATCTCTGTTGCTTCCCACGCTTTTTCATACAATCATTCCCTTCCAAAAAGTAATGCAATATATGAAATGATTTACACATACAAAACTTATATAAAAAAAAAATTAAAAAAAAGTTTAATAACAAATGAGTCATGTTTATATCATTTTATCATACGAAATTTAATTATATTATAATGTAAATTGTGTAATATTAGTAATAACAGACAACGTTTGCATTCGAATTCAATAGAGACAATTTAAATCTAACCATATTAAAAGGAGTTCTTAATTATGTAGTATATAGGTAGTAAGTAAATACGAAATTTTTTTGGATATGACGTCCCAAACTGTGATTCACACTTTGTGATAATTGTTAATTCATTCTCTCACGTTCCTTTCTTACATTATTGGATACGATTCACAGAAAATAAATTAGTCTTAGAAAAAATAGTTTTTACGGAAATAATTGATATTACGAAAATACTTCTTACTTTGTAAACTGCATTTTTGTATATACTTACGAAGAAATGCTGCGGAAAAGTATCTTATTTGCACAGTTGGAAATTATTCTCATCCATCTCCCTTCCCCGTAATCGCAAAACTTACGTCTGATCATTATGTTTTATTGGATATCATTTAAATAATGAGTACCACATATATTGAAAGAAGCTCAAAGTAAACCGTGAAAGTCAAATACAACTTATCGCGGTGGCAACGGCTTCTATGACAAAAGCTATATAAGGCTGCTTTGCATTTATATATAAGCACGAGACAAATCTCGGGCGCGCGTGCAATACACTTGTTCCAACGCACTTTACGATCATTAAAGACTAAATTGATCTCTAAAATAAGTAAATTAAAGACAGATTGAATGATGTTTACGGCGAAACTACAACGTTTGAAAATGTTACTATTTTTAGTATTCGCGTTTGTTTTGGTGCCAAGTCAGCAACAACCGGTCGAGGAAGTTTTACTGATCGGTCGCTCGCAAGGAGCCCTAGAGTACAAGACCCCGGAGAATTATCTATTCAAGGGAATCCGTCAATTGGCGGAGCTGGGTAGCGACGAGAAGCGCGAAATTTATCACTACGAGCAGACCATTGCCGTTCGGGACTCAGACCCGGATAACAAAGTTCGCCGGTGTGAAATCATGGAAGTTTAGTAAGTGATGTCGAATTTTATAAATGAATATTTATTACTTTCATATCAATAATATCACGATAAATTTTATAAATTCTCAATGAGAATTTCTGAGATAATATATAAAATAAAAATAATTTATTTTAGCCAGGAACAAGACGCTAAGGAAGTTCTAAAAAATTTAACATCATTATTGCATGTGGAAGTTCAAGAAGTCGGCAGTATAGAAAAAATGATGAGTATAATGGACGATTGCGATTCAGTAGATGAGATTAAAGAACCCGTTATTACAGAGCGACCTCAACCATGGTGGACTAAAGGTGATTCGGGAGAAGAGAAGGAATCCGATGAACCTAATCCATTATTCAATGGAATTGTTCCAGGTTTGATTTTATTTACCTAATAGTAAATATTTTTGAAAACAAATCTAATACAAAGCTATCTACGAATTGATTCAATTTTATCTAAATAAATATTTAATTACTTTTAGGTACTAAATGGTGCGGGTTTGGAGATATAGCAAGCAATTATCATGATTTGGGTGGAATTCACAATGTTGACAGGTGATTTCAACAATGTACATAACAAATTTTTCTTATATTCGAATAATCTTATTCATACTTTTATTTTTACAATATGAAGATGCTGCCGTGCCCACGATCTTTGTCCAATAAAAGTCCTTGGTAAAGATACACGATACAATCTTCAAAATAAAGCCGTGTATACAAAGTAAGTCACTATAAATAATTTCGTGAAGAAAAATGTAAATCAGAACTTCTAACTAATTCTACTAACTAAATCTTTTGTCAGATCCAATTGTCTGTGTGACGAAGCTTTTCATAATTGTCTCAAAAGAGACAAGGGGTGGTCAGCTAAGCTCATCGGAAATCTCTACTTTTTCGTAGCATCACCACAATGTGTTAAAGGAGCGCCAAATCAACCGGAAAATATGCAATTCACTTCATCACCGAAAAAATGGTGATGAAGGCGAGAAACCAAATCTTTTAGAAATAAAATAAAATATCTATTTATTATTAAAACGCTACCATAGTACACATAATTTCGCTGTAGTGTGCATTGTCATTTTTATACATAACTTTTTGTAGATAAAAAAACTTATTATCATCAATATTCGTTTATATTTAACAAATTAAGTTTTAATTTATGTCATTAAAAACTATTTATACTTAAAAAATTGTCTTTGATTTTTATAACAATTTTATCTAGATTTTATTTTCTTATCCGCTAGTGGAAATTAAAGAATCGTAATCTAAATCTAATTCATCAACATTTAAGGGCTCGTACAGTTCTTCGTTAGATGTAACTACTTGTATAGCTAAGATGTTATAAATTGGTTTTTGAAAAGCTGATGATGGTCCGACAATTTGCATTCGAACATTGCATAACTTTTTGTGGAACTTTTCTTTCAGTTTTAAACGCTGATCGCGCGTTAGTCGCTATAGTGCATCAAAGTGATGTTTATTATTAGCGAAATATTGAATTTTAAAAAAATGAAGACTTTTAATCTATAAGAATCAAAAATCAATACAATACCATTAATACGTCTGCACTAATTCCCAGAGTGTCTTCCGCGGCTGTGTCTCGCAATCGACATCCGACTAAATATCCAGTATCATCTTTAAGATTTACATAAATATTTAGACTAACAATATTCATAGGCTTTTTTAATCCACTGCCAAATGGACACTCTAAATTCATACATGTATCATTGCCATCCAAGACGATTCTCTTACACTTGGCACTGAAAATAAATTAATTGTATTTTTGAATATGTATAGTTTTTAAAATATAGATATTTCTTATGCCTAGAATAAGGTCAAATACTTAAAAAAAAGTTTATTTAAATACTCTCGACTTAACATACCATCTTGCATTGATTAATAATGAAGGATCACTGTCAAGAGAAATATCCTCGATAATTCCATTCACAATCACCAACAATTGTAATCTGTCATCAGTAGACATTGCCAGTGCCAGATTCAACCTGTTTGTAATGTCCCGAATAGTCATTTCTTTCGTAATTGAATTAGCTAAAAAATAAATAGACGTTAAAATATATGATTAAACGTTATGTTTTTATTGTAATTCATAGATTATTTTATTTTTGTTTGTCGATTTGTATATTAGTAAATAAAATTACGGTTTGGAATTGCAAAAGGCGACGACGAGGGAATGTCTGGCTTAATCTCCATTGCAAGTCTGACATCTTGCGCTTCTGGAATATCTGGATTTTCCGTTATGATAGTTTTCCTTACTAAAAATAATTGTTGCTTATATCTTATATATTTAAATATCACTAATATCATTTTTTATTTACAAACCGAAATTCATTACGATTCTCACATACTTGAATACCATATGTTAGAAGTAAAAAATGTACATACGTACCGATAGTTAAAGTTGACTTTTTCGATCTCTCATTAAAAGTAATTTGGGCATCGGCTAGAAACAAAATCGTTTTTTTCGGCTCCCATTTATCGGCTAGTCTTATCCACTCGCTATCCCAAAGTGTTAGCGACACGGTGAAGTCGGTTGATCCATCACCAATTTCAAAGTCACGAATTCTTGTCAATTCCCCATGACGGGTAACTATTTCGCGAGTTTGGCTCACCTTTGATAAATTTTTTTAGATAACACATAATTATAGCTTGATAGATTTTAAAAGGTTTAAAATAGTAGAATTATTAATGCTTACAAAAGTTACGGCAGCAATTACATCAACGTATTGAGATCTCAGTGAATCAGCGTTCTCTAAGATGTACGCCAACGTGCAAACTCCAGCTGGATTTTTGGTGGGCATGTGAAGGAGATTTCGGAAGCGCGCCACGGCTGGACTGCTATGCATCTGAATCAAGGATGAACTTTGATTTAAAGTCAAGGTGAAGGGGCTGGTTACAGATGGAACGTAAACTTCATTCGGATCATCGACTTTGCGCTCTGATATTTTAGCGTTGATAACTTCAACTAAACAAATATTTTAAACTTCATTATTAGAGATATTAAGTTTGCACCGTTTTAATGATGTTACTTGAATATTGTTGTAATATAAATATATTGAATTTTAGCATTAAATAAAGTAAATAATAACTCACCGACACTTCCAATAGTAAAAGTACTAAATAATTTGTTTATATAATCAACTGCCCCCCAGACAGTAGCGTTTATGAAGTCGTCTATTGAATCTCTAATGGTGAAATTCCACACAGCCCTTGCTCCCATTTTATCTAAAAAAATTTTTATACGACATTTTTGTATTTGCAGGAGAAAACTTTAGTTAAGAAATATTTTTTAAGAAAACAATCACAGAAACTTACATCTCGTTCGAGTTGGGTCAATTATTTTTGAATTTTGACTTCTTATAATAACTCCGACAATTATTGTATTTTGCATTTGCGCTTGAAGGGAGGAAATCGGTTGTCGCGAAACGTTAGCCATTTTTTACTTTTGTATTTTTAACAAATTCGGAAAGTAAACGCCGAAGACAAAGTTCTCGAAATCAAAATTCGCTGAAAATGGTCTTAAGATTTAACCGTCGATTTGTGGAATTTTTGAACATAGCTGCAAATACTTCGAATTCTATAGTCAAATCAGCAACTATTAAAAAAACGCACTTATCGTTCCAACGTCAAATAAATTCAATTTTTTATTTTACTTGTATTCAATTAAAATTCAATATTATTCTATTTGATAAACATATTTTCGTTTCATCGTTTCTTACTTCCGTTTTTATCCTTATTCCGCACATTAACTGGTTCAGTGCGGCGGCGACGTTTTGAATAATTCAATATTTTTTCATTATTCTTAAAATATTTATACATTTTTTTGATATATTCTTGTTTAAACAAAATTAATTTATTTTCTGAGAGTGTATAAATTTTATTCTAACAATTGCAAAAACTTTTTTTCAAGAATTCTTGGTACAGTATGTACACGTACCATGCCGCAGTGAACCTAATAATTGACGTCTTTTATATAAGAAATATGAATAATATACGACGTTGATCAAGTAATTTTGTTTATGAAAATCATGTCAAAAACTATTTACCTAAAATAGAAAAAAATACAGATATGTAGGAAAGATTTAAAAAATTAGAGTCTGGTATTATAAAATTAATAATTTATTTGGAGATAGAAATAACTTGAAAATTTTTAGGATTTATGTAATGTTATTTACAACTTGAAAAAAAATATTCATTATTCTGTTTATAACATTTTTGATGAAAATTATCATTTTCAAAATTTATAATTATGAAATTTATAGTAATATTAAAAAATAATAACAGTAAAAATATTAAATTACTTAATATAATGGCGAGATAATATCTAATTATATTTTGATTGACTTGATCCCTAAAAGGAAGTCAGCAGTACTATCAGTACAAGAAGTTGATACAAGCTTCAAAGATGGCAAAGTGGAGGAAATAATTGATTTTGCTATTTGTTGAACAGAATGTAAGTTATGGTTGTACAGATTACCTAAAATAGAATAATAATGTATATAAATTTTATTGTTATAGCCATAGAAAAATTAAATATTTTTAGTACCTATGAGCCACAATGTTTCATGCCTAATATGAACATATTGGTGTCTTAAAAGTTTGTCTAAAATTAAACAATTTTTTTCATTTTCCCCAGTAAATAGATCTTGAGCTACCTGACCTGTTGGTTCGGATACAAAATTACATATGATTCTAAGTGCTGCTGAAATCTAAAAAATATTTCATTAAATTTTTAAGACATAATAAGAATTGATTGGTTTTAAAAAAAACTTCTTGCTTAATCTTTGACACAAATCAATTTATGTACTAAATTTTTTTAAGCATAGAGTAATTATTTTTTTACCTTTGCAATTGCTTCATTTTCTTTGTTTATAGCTTCAAAAAGATAACTGCTGATTATAGGCATACATTTTATTATATGATCATGACATTCTGATTTTGATGACAGCACTGCTATTAGCCATATAGTATCAACATCATCAACTTTAGAATAGTTGGCAGCCATTATACTTCCAAGTTTGACAATATCCTTTAAACTAATTTAAAGATATCAAAATATATAATATATATAAAATACTTAATCTTATATAATTATATCAATGAACTGTCATAAAACTTACTCTACACAATCATTTTCTGCATGGATATACCTTAAACATGCATAACTAATGGCAGGCAAAACTGTGTCACTACTTTGATATGCTGCAGTAATTAAAGATTTCATACAACCCTGTGCATGTAAAATAGACAATGCTTTATTATTTGCAGATACTAAATTACCAATTGTCCAGGCACATACTTCCTGAAATAAGTAAATAGGATATTACTGTAAGATTGTATATTTAATGATAGAATTACAAAGTAAATTTTAAATCAAGAACTTACAGCTAATGGTTGATTTGTACTTTCTAATTCAGCAATAAGATATGGCCCAGCATACTTACTAATAACTACACAAGCTTTTGAATCACCTAAAGCTAAATTACAACAACAATTAGCAGCTGCCAACTTTGATGTAGTTGACGAACCCGAAAGATCTCTGACTAGACTATGTATTGCATTATCAACTTTAAAAAAGGCGTTGATATGATTCTCACTCTAAAAAAGAATCAATTAAAAAATTAGTTGTAAAGTACTTAATTGTATAGTAAATAAATTTATTAAGAAATCATATATTTTACTTGTATTAAAGCATTCTGTAAATTCCTGTACTCCTGAATAGTTAGTGGTTTTTTCTTCAGATTTTTCGTTAATATTGTTACAAATTCTTCTGTAAGAGCTTCATTATCCGTTGTTTCTCCTAAAGCTGAACGACTTTTATTCAATTCAGCATCCCTTTGTTCTTTTCTAGTAGAGATAATTTCATCCCGCAATTCATCGCGAATGTATTCGACTGTCGTATTCGTATCCTTTGGTGCGGTTTCACCATTGACAACTTCCGCCATTGCAATAACACAAATTATTTGTTTATAATTATTTTGTTTGCTAAATTGTCCAACAATTCAGCAGCCATCCGTGTTTATAGCAAGTGGATGTTGAAACATAAACATAACCTTGAAATTTCAAAGCAGAGGACAGAGCTATATATAGATATGTGTGTGTTTATATGTAAATGCGCGCGCTTCGAAGCTTTGGCGCCTTATTTTTATATTTTAAACAGATGATCATGCGCGCGTATACCAGAAGAAAATTTTTTATAATAGTAAAGCGAACAGCTGCTTGGCCACTTCAGCAACAGCCACAAAACTACAAGACTACAACAGGTACATCCATGATTGTTGATATGACAAAAAATAATAATTTAAAAATATACATCAAATATATGCAAGTGTTATTTAAATATAAAGACCGGTATAATGTTTTAAATTTGAAATATCTAGTTCTCTCATCAATCTTTATTAAAATTTTATTGTATTCTAATTTACACATTAATGTTTCATTGGACCAAAAAAAGCATCTAATCTAAGAATCCTAAAATTTTGTTGTAAACTTTTTGAAAATTTATAAGCTACTTGCTATAATTTAAACATTTAATATTTTATAAAAGCAATGCAAATTGAATTTGTTTTGACTACTAAACTGAAATAAAGGTACTACATATTCTAATTGTTAAGCAAATGGTCATTTAAGACATTAAAAAAGAAATAGCTTCAAATGATGCACAAAAATGAATATACTTTTAAAAAATAAAATGAAAAAGTTTTTTTTTCAAATTACTTTAATAAAGGATTTGAAGAGGGTTTTAAAATAAAAATCATATTTTTGTTTTTATTATTTATTAAAGAATCAAAAATAGCAATAAAAAATCATGATAAAATAATTTTACATCTTGTTCAAGTTTAGTAATTATCGTATTTGGTTTAAAGTTAAAGAAATTGACTGTTGAGATGCATTCGTCATTTTCGGTATTGTACTTTTGTTGAACTACAGTACTCCAATTTATACAATGATTGAAATAAAAATTTTTTTATATCGAAAATAAGCTTATTGCCGCTTAAGTAATCGTTTGATTAAATTGAACCATGATAGTATTGTGAAACCTTTCTTTGAGCGGAATCATCAAAATACCGTAATATATTAATATCGTAAAAAAGCACGAATGAAAATGAAATTACAAAAAAGATGAATATTCGAATGTATGATTTTTTTTTATTTCAAACTTTTTTTTATATGTAATACATATGAATAATTTGTATGGCTTAATTAATTTTTGAAAAAATACTTTTATTATTAATATCCTAATAATACAAGTGTATATTTGTTCGATAAAGTAAGAAATAGATTAAATTTGTTCGTGGATAAAATATATCTAATAAATTTGACATCATACCAAAAATAGCTTTTTCCTAAAATACATGTTTGGCGATCAACGCAATTGATCATTTGTTCGATTAAGATGGTAAACGTTTCTCACGATAAAAATATCAAAATTATATAGCCTTATTGCAAAAATGAATTATTCAGTTGAAATGAAATAAAAAAGTCCAGAATTAATCGCTTAATCAATTAAGGCACAAACTGTTGTCTAAGTAATACTGTTATCGTTTACAGTTAAACCTAAAACAATTGGTATCTACACACCGTAGTAACGATCAAATCACAATGCGTTTCTGCCGCTCATTGTGTAAAGACAATAAGTGTTTCTGTCATTTGCGCACCTAACATTGAATTAACTCGCTCGCCTTCAACTTCGCATACGAAAGCACAGACGCGCCGCCGACTATTGCAACTGTGCATACCTACATCTATTGCTTCACGGCGTTCGATCGAATGCTCTACCGGACAGTTTAAAGCTTGCTTTTGCTATTCACCTGGTAAGAGAAACATTTCCTTCCCACTTCTGAAAATGTAAGTATAAGGATTTTGTGAAAACTACTCGCGTGATTAAAAATTACATTACAATAAGACATATGTATATATAAAAAATCATTCAATTCCTAAAATTTTATATAACACTTTTAAGTAGCTAAAATATATTGTATAAGTAAATATCACTTTCATAAAATGCGACTTCGTCATGGTGTCTTCGTTTGAAAATAAAATTATACACATGCGCTTGAACAATAATCTTTACAATTAAAAACATTGAAACGGTTTTCACAAAATTCTTTTCCCAATTTTCACATAATTACCTACTTAATCGTAATCTTGTTTAGGCATAGGGACACTATTGCCCTCGCGTCACACGAAAATTCCAGGAATGTTAATTCGCTTAAAATTACAGACTATACCTAACGCTTAACGCGGAAAACCAACTGAAACGCGGATAAAAGAAGGCAGGTGTATTTCGTTGATCTGCGAAGCGAATAATCGCCCGATTAATCTTCGAAATTCTCGTATTCCTGAAACACCTTGGCGGGGGGCCGCGCGTTTAAGACCCCTGCAGCCCTAGCCCGCGCGCGCGAGCCCTGCGGCCAGCCGAGCGACGCCCCGCGTGACCGATGTCCAGTCTCAGACGGGCGTCTCCGGGTTCTCCCAGTCCTGGGCGTTCTGCCGCGCGAGCGAACGGATGCCGTTGGACGAGGTGGACTCGTGGACGACGAGGCCAATCGAGTCGGCGTACTGCTCGACGGTCTCAAGACTCGCGTGCTCGCCACCGCGAAGATGCTTCACGGGGTCCGGCGAGAGCGAGTCACTGCTTTCTTCGCTCGGACTCGCCGGCTTGAATACGCTGTCCGAGTTGGAGTGCGAGGGGCTCGAGAGCTCGGAGACCAACGGCGTCGATTCCCCATCGCTGTCCTCGGTCACACTCGTCGTCATCGGCACAACGCTCTCGCCCTGCTGCTGCTGCGACGACTTGCTGCCGCTCAGGAGCCGCTCCTTCAGCCGACCAAGCTTGCCGAGACCGCTGCTGCCCGCGGCTGTGGTCGAGGGTACGGGAATGGTAATGGTCATCTCCTCGCTGAGGGAGGTGGTGGAGTGCCGAGACACTCGTAGCGAGCGCCGCGAGGAGGAGGCGGCGACGAGGTCACCACTGCTCCCATAATCGTCCGTGGACTTGCTGCGCGAGGCCGGACGCGGCGAGGCGGGCGGTGAGACCACCAGCGACGACGGCCTCTTGCCAAGCTGCTGCGACTGCGACGGTAGCCTCATCTGGGGCAGCTTCTGCACGTGCACCGTCGACGTGGGCGGTGTCCTGTAGTGGTTCGCCGAGCAGCTCGACACGATGCTGCAACGGGAGCTGATGCTGCGCTGCGAGTTCGTCCGGTGGATTGGTGGCAAGGTCATCGACTCCAGCGAGCTGTCCGACGTGCTCTCGTCGTCGCCCGCTTCGTCCGACACCGGCACCCAGTGCAGAAGGGGGTTTGACTGCAGAATCACGTAGTCAGTGTCTTGCGAGACGCTAGAGGTTCGTGAACGGATCCGGTCACCTGGAAGTAAAATAGCTACAGTGATGTATTATTTGAGTTACGTCGGCTGGCTATTATAGTATGGACTCAACGGACACGGTTTTCAGTACTTACGGGTTCGTGCAAAGCGACACTGCATGCATAGTGCGTTTAGAGGTACGAGGTTTGTATAAGAAAGTAAGTATTTTTAGCGTGGTGAATGTTTATAAGTATCTACATTGCTGATTAGTTTAAGTTTTTAGAATAGTAGTAAGATATTCAATTATATATATATATATTAAAAAGTTTAAAGTTTAAGTAAGTAGATGAAGAAAATAATTAACTAGGCTGAGAGTTTTATTACAGATTTTAACAATTTTTTTTTATTCTATGATCAAAAGCATAAAAATGCATATTTTTAATAGGAATTAATAAAACCCTCGTAGTGAATGATAAGTAGCCACGTGGTTATTTGGCAATCATAATTAAAGGAAGCAAAAGGTATTTATTCAAGCGATATCTGAAGTAAAGGATTGTAAAAGTTTAGAATTAAAAAAATCGAGTTTTTCAGCTATTGTGATGGTAGCGCTGAACTACGCTATCATATTAGCCCGTTGCCTTCAAGACCTGCCCTGACATCCGTCGCACCTCGGACTATTGGATAATAAAAACTTGAAAACGGTTTGAACATTTAAACGATAAATATAATAATCTAGAGTATACAATAAGAAAATCGTGCACTTGAGAAAATTTTTTTTCAAAGTAAAGCTTTATTGCCATTCATATTAATATAGTTATAATATAATACTTTGTTTCATCAGCGCTTTCACACGCACGTGCAATCGTTTTACAAACTGTTCAACGAGAAAAAAATATAAATCGCTCAAAATCATCTGCAAACGAGCAGCTCGAAGACGTGTCGAAATTGCCAAGTTTTCGGAGCCATAATATCCAATATGGACAAATCATCGAAAAACCAATCACTCTACAATGTCTATATATATATATATATTTTTTTTAGCATCATAATCATCATCCACAGTGTACTGTCTCATGAGTGCGGAGATCAATAAAAGGAACGATTTATTAGCTTCTCGTGAAGACATATATAGGCTTTTTGTTTTTGCTTAATCCTTATATCACAGTTCTTCAAATGAACGTATAGTATTCCTTAACAAGCTTGTACTGTCTCATAGGTACTATTAACGGTTGTCTTAAAACATTTAAGACATTGATATCGCAGTAGCCACCGTACATATGAATACAAATTTTTCATAATAATTTTTCGATTCAGGCTAGTTTAAAAAAATAATTTGTACTTTATTAGTAAAAATGAAATATAAACATTTTAAGACGTTAGCCAACTCAAATTTGATGTCAATTAATGTATTTCTCTATTTACTTTGAGAATTTTGATTATATAGTGCATGTACAAATTTTATCTGATTTGAAAGTAAAAGATTAATAGACTTTACCATTTTAAATATTTTGTAATTGATATAAACTCAAAATTTTACTTTACTGTCTACATATCCTATACACTTATACTTTATTAGATATTGCAGATAAAATTTTATAATAAAAACATGTATATTTTGGTCTAAGTTTCTTATGATTCTTTAAAGTATAGACAAGTCTTGTTGGGAATAATGTAATCTTTACTACTGGTAATAATTAAAGTTAAGGAAGTTATAATATATTTCGATTGTTCTATAACTACTTAAACAAATTCTTTGCAACACTTTAATTTAATAGAAATTAAATTTAATAGACTCTATAGCTACTTTACGTCAAGTTTTATATCGTATATATAACTTTATATCGTTTCTTTCTTTTGATCTACAACATTTACCTTTTACATTTCATACATGTAAGGCGTAAAAATAATTGCTTATTATATGCATAGTCTTCGATATATCAATGGCAACATTATTATTATCATGTATCTCAATAAATTTGAATCTTATCGATTGACATTAGCTATTGCATATATGAAATCCATAACTTACATTAATATTGTATATAGGCATATCTACATATATTTTCGGGTATATGTATAAACTACATTTGATTATACTAAACTATAAAATGCAGTAATACGGACAGTTACGTTCTTGCATCACGGCAATAATACGTCCTTGGATTCGTATACGTTGGAAGTACATAAGTTGGCGAATCCAAAACACATTCTTATTTATAACTACATAAATACCCACTTTTTTTTACAAAATGGCACAAATATTTGATTACACGCAAAATATCTTTGCGACAATCAATAGTTTTTCAATAATTCGAAACATTTAATCTTCACTATCATTCGACCTGTAACAACATTTATAACTGCAGTCTCAAATTTTTACTTCAGTTCATACACATGCAACGAAACAATATTTAAAAATTTTTTCAAAATATCAATTTTTTCACTGTTTTGTTGTAAAACCTTGCTGTAAGTACCAAGTGCCCAATAATATATATTAAACATATAAAAAATGCTTCATGGACGCATTGAAAATGTGAAAAGTTTCCGACAAATTGATCGATAAAAAGAGATTAAAAAATCTTTTAACATAAAAGTTGTTAGAAAAAAACCTGCTACTCGTCAAATTCTCAAAAAACTATCGAAAATCACAAAAACAGAATAAAATCATAAAGAAATCTTTTGATGGAAAACATTTTGCAACTGCACCCCTTGTGTACTTATAGAAAAAAACCAATGTACTGCTATGAAAAAACGAATAGCCCATACAAATATTTGTCGGATTGTCTGTAATGGCAGCACTTGCACGATACGAAACCCTCGGGTCTCCCGTGCGCCGTAAGTTTGTGTGTAGGTGCAACATACATTTTTCGATATTATAATTGCGGATCTACAGATTCGTGGCGACCTCGGTAACGGAGTCAGGGCTTTGGTCGGACGTCAGTGGCTCTTGGACTACGACCAAGGGCAGTGTAAGCGGAAGAGAACTGGGCTCACCTGGCAGTGAGTCCGTGGGGACGATGGCCGGCGATACCGGCACGTCCAGCACGTCCTCGCAAGCCTCTTCGTTCAATGTCTGTAGTGCGCCGCAAATCATCTGTTCTTCTAGCGTCACCTGTAAAACGTCCATAATCATGGATACCCGAAATTTTCCCTCAGTTACACCTAAATACTGCGAAGCTTTGGTTCACAATCATGTAGGTTAAACGTTCTACAGGGGGAATTATGCACATCGAGCATAAAATTTAAAAAAAAAGTGCAAACTACGTGTAAATATCGGAATCTTACCTGAAGCTGTTATTTGCGAATTTTATTTTAGAATATCCGTGCGTGCGTGCGATAAGTAGAACTTGTGATCAGTGACTTTTGTAAATTAAATAACGAGTATTGATGAATCAAATAGAATAGTTATGTATTGTTTATAGTCTTATCAAAATAATTTAATTGATTATTTTATATATTTTTACTTGAGCCATTATTTTTTTAGAACTTTTTACTATCAATTTTTTGCAAAGACTTTGAATACAATTTTTATACTAATTTTCAATTATATTAATCAGTACAAATATTTTGTTTAATTATTTATTGCAAATAATTGCTCCGATAATTATAAAAACTATTTTGACTCCTGGATTAGAATTTTGATATTTATAATTTTCTAAGTCTCACTTAAAAATAAAGTATAAATTCCAATCTTACCTGTTTTTCCATTATAGATTGTTTATTGGGATCTCGTCTAGGTGGACCATCTGTTCTAGACAAGCTTTTGTCTTTTTCAACAATAGTCGGAACCCTCACAGGATTATTCTGAGTTGGATGCTCTACTGAAATAGCATTAGATAAATATTTATCGTTAGTCGTGTTAAATTGGATTCCAAATATTCGTGATTGCAGTAGAATATTTTGGTAAAAAAATAGTACCTTTACGAATGTTCTCATCGGGACCAACAATAAATCTAACGCTACGGGGTCCTTCTTCCTGAGTGGTAAAATTAGTTAATTCTTGTTCTCTTAACGACACGATCACCATTCGGAACAATTCCCAATCGCCGAATGACATTTTAAGTACCTATTATAAAAAATCCAAATGATTTACATGTTAAATAATATTTTAAATAATTTCAGAAAAGAATATAATATTATTCCAGTTCGAGCTCTTACATTTTTCAATTCCGCTAAATCACAGTGGAGTAACACCCTACCATTAATATTATTTTCTTTAATTATTTCCTTATAATGTGGTATTTGGTTTGTATTGAGATCTTGAATTTTATCTAGCAACTCACATAATCCATAAACTGTTAGTGTAGATAATTTAATATCTAATATATCAGACTGTAAAAACAAATGTTAAAAAACGTTAGGAATATTTAAAAAACGCCATACATATAGTATTCAAACAAGTATTAGCAAGAAATAGTATTGCTTCTTACCGGTAACGTTGTAACAGCTGAAAGGGGTTTAGGTATGGGTTCCATTGCTGGTGGGAGATGCGGCCAATGAGGTAGTTGCCATTCATAACCAGGCCTCACATTCGCCCATGGAGCTACATGCGGTGGCAACGGAGTTGAGCCTGGCGGAATCTGAGGTGGGACATTTGGCCTCTGTAGCCTCGAATGTCTGTTGACTACTGCAGTGCGATTCATAGACCAAGTAGAATCCATGGTCGGTGGCCCGCCGCTCATAGACATCGAATTGTTCCATTTGAACATGCCGTGGTGGTTCGCCTCCTCGTCCACACTCTGCTGTTCCTCTTTGATTTTCTTCTTAATGTACGGATCGAGGTTTATTGTAAATGGCAAAAAGATTTTCATGTCGCTGACGAGGAGACTTGAACGATGGAAAGTAAGGAAGACATCGAGCTTGCGCTCATCTCGGTCTATTTCGAGAAGAGGCTGCACATCTTTGAAGATTGGAATTTGCGGACGAACTCTGAAAATACATTTTTATATTCAGATTTCTTTAGCTCAATTTAAAAGTGTCATGGAAAAATAAAAATATTTTTATCTTACTTGTCGTATAAACTTTTTAATGACATAGAATCATCTAAGCCATCATCATTCGTATCATAATACAGAATCATCCACGACGTCCTAAACGGCCACTGTTCCGTAATATTAATCCAACTAGCTAAGTGATACCAGTTAAAATCAATTTGGAATGCTTTCAATAATCTTCCTATTAACGGTATAGAAGAAATATTATAAATTGATTTGTTCTACATTTTCTTTGAGAATATATGTTATAACTTGAAGTATTTTTTAAAGTACCTGTAACGTAAACAACATTCATCAATCGGCGCATACTTCTCGGATTAACGTCGCTAAAGTAATCATCCGTAAGTAACATCTTGTTTAAGTCCTGAGCGCCTCCCAGTCGATTTAAATTGCTTCCTATACTACTAGCTATTGACTCGCTTAGCCTAAGTTTCCTACTGCCTTTGCGACTCGGTGGCTTCAATTTCTCATTGCTGTTCATGACACCCGACTCTGTGCTCAAGCGACGGTTCGACACCGAGCGCTGCAGTGGATTTGACGTCGCGTAATTGACGCTCTCCTCCGCCTCTGTCCAAGCTGTTTTTTTATTGCTGTGCAAGGCAGTCTGCTGGGCAATTTTAACTTTGCGCAATCCGCTGTTCTGCAGATAGAAAGGCAAGTGCACCATGTTGCGCAGATAATCGTGACCACCAATATTCGATTCCGTGAAAAGCCTTCGGCTGTTGACCTCCACGGCCTTGAAGTAGAATAATGCACTCGATTTATTTTCATATCATTTATTTACGTATATTTTAAAGTGTATGTGAAAACTACAAAGTACCTTAGATATAATATGAGGATCAATTGCTAAAATAACAACGAAAGGACACCCATTATCACTGAATAAGGCTTGGATGGCATCGAGTACCAGTAATACTTTATCTTGTTCGCAGCTATCAAGACCATCAACAATCACAACCAGCCGACTCTTTTGAGCGGTAAAGCTATCTAGGCACTTAACCTGTTGAACACAATAAAATTTAATTTGCATAGAAATTCGCAGAAAGCGAATAAAAGTTATAAAATTACAAAAATTATCATACCATTTCTGTCATAAGATTAACTTCACTTCTCAGCGTTTGTAAAAATCCCTCACTTTTCAACGTCTCTAGCTTTGCAATCTTTCGCCTTAGTTGCCTTCGCTGCGAGAAAATTAGGGCCTGCAACGTTCTGCTCCAAGTATACAAATTCGCGACAACGCTAACGGCCAACAACAAAGCGATACTAATCATAATGATATGCGCAGTCACGCGATCGATGACTGGTCTAAAAATAACATCATAATATAATAATTATTATTCTGGCATTTTCTCAGTGAGACATTTGAACTCCAAAAATAACGACAGCTACTTACTCTTGCGTTACGGACGAGCGGTCGATAAGATAGACGGTGAGGATGGTGACGCCGACGAGGAAGCTGCAGAAGCAGAACTCAAATATGGCGACGTAGGGTAGGCAACAAAGGTGCCGCCACCTCCACGAGGTCGTCGTCTTGACGGGCTTGGGCCGAAAAGCGCGGTACAGCCGGGTCGGAAATGAGCCGAACTCACCCTCGATGGAGTCATAGAGGGAGCCGACCATTTGGACAACAGCGTTCTCACCGGCTGTAGTAGTGCCAACACGCGTCTGGTCCGTGAAGTAGAACTTGATCGGTTGTATCGTGATGCCGTCGTGCGTCTGGTTGCCCGGCGGGTGGCAGAAGGTCACTTGTAGCAAGAGCTTCAGTGAGTTTAGCTTCGTGGTCAGCGCTACGGTCAAATTGTACGGCCAGTACCAGTCGCACCTGTTGCACAAAGCACAAACTTATAAGTTGTCTGCCCCTTCGCGTTGGCATTCAGTAAAAATGGGAAAGTGAATCTCACCGTTTGTTGGCGTACCATACCAGCAGTAGGAAGACATATACAATAACAACTAAGCTTATACCCGAGAGGAGCCCCGTTATCCACGACTGGCAGGTAAGACCAATTGTCACTCCGATGAGGAGCGAAACGTGTGTTATAACGAGGAATAACAACGAGGAAAATTGAAAAGTCGGATCCATCCATTGACGGGCAAAATTTTTCATTTCCTCTGGAACAATAGTTTTGCGTTAATAATTGATACAGCTATTTGGGAACAATTTCGAGCAATCTCGTGCGGTCTCACCTCTAAGTTTATTTAATAAAAAAGATTTGCCTGAGCCCCACTTGGCGTAAAGGCCAACGGTGATCGGAGTTGAAAGCGACGGCTCGCTTAATATATCTGCTAATGCACTACTGTAGAGATCATAACCAAGCATATTTTCGTTATCTTCATTGGTATTTAGTCGACCTGAAACCCACAAATACGTAAATTAACGTCACTTCTAAACTGTCAACGACGAGAGAAATTGTTCATGTATATACTAACGTGCACCGAAGATCTGTCCGAGTATCGTTTTCGGATGATTGATGTCGATATTGTAGGGCGTCTCGCCTTGCTTGTTCGGCCTGTACAGTAACTGGCTGTTCTTTGGGTTCCTGAGGAGGATCTCGACGATGCCCTTGGAGCGGGCACGCATCGCCACGTGGAGCACCGTGTCACCTTTCTTGTCTGTTGCTGATACCTTGGCTTTCTTGTCAAGCAACAGCTGCACCATCTCGCCATTACGCGAACGCACAGCACGCAACAGCGGCGTGTCGCCGTCCTTCGTCGGGATCTCGAGATCCGGGTTCGCGCTCAGTAGCACCTTGAGGATCGCCACGTTGCCCTTCTCCACTGCTATGTACGTCGCCGTCTTGCGGTCCTGCGCATGTCATTACGGGTATAAGATATTAACTGACAAAAGGGCTCGTTCGATGTAATGATTTCGCCGTAAAATGCTTTGTATTTAAGGTTTCTTTTTAGGAAGTCATTGAAGCCATATAAAGGCCGCATGTTTTTCAATTCTTTTTACTTGCTTACGGAAGGAAATTAAAGTGAATGCAGTGCGAACTACTTTAAACAAATATAAAAGTTAAAACTTGACTGTAACATTATGAGGATATCCTTTTTATACCTTAATAAAGATAAATGATTTAAATTATCTTATGTTAGTTTTTTCAAAAACTGCAATCAATAGTATACGTTTCATTTATGTATAATAAATATTTTACAATTTTCACTGCTCAGCGTATGTTTTATAATTTTTTTTGAGAAACTTCGTCATGTTTATATTTCAGTGGTATTTTGATGGGACGTGATATTAAAATGAAAGTTATATCAATATTTATCATCTGAGTGTAAGCATTTGAGGAAGGAAAACCAGTATAGGCTCCTCCTAATGCTAATGAATTTTTATAAAGTCTCGAAGCTATTGTGATAAAAATGACACATCTTTATAACAAGTGGATAAAAACATCACTTCTTAGCTATTCCAATTATAGAATCTATTATTATATAGAGAATACTTTATCGTTGACAATCCTTTACCTTTCCCGGAATGTCGACATCCGCGTATTTCTTGAGGAGGGACTCGACGACGCCCCTGTGACCGCCCTTCACCGCGTGAATGAGATTCGTGTCGCCGGATTTGTCCTGTATGTTGATGTAGGCTCCAGCGTTGAGGAGGGCATTGGTGATCTCGTGGAAACCCTCGCGACACGCGATCGACAAAGCCGTACAACCGTCCTTGTCCACCGCGTTAACGTTGGGCTTGTGCTCCAGGAGCAATAGCACGACCTCCACATGGTTGCCAAGAGCGGCCACTAATAGCGGGGTCCATGAATACTAGAATTCGTTAGGTTAAAGTTAAAACTTTTATAGTTTTTATTCAATTACTAAGTTAAATGAAATTTAAAAAAAATTTTTAATTATTTTTCTTGACGTTATAACTTGAGATAATTTTTGTTCAATATTTTGCTTAATTTGCATGCTGGCTGTATTAAATATGTATTGACGGTGTAACATCTCAATCAAAGATACTTCAACAATTATAACGTTAGAACATAAATAATATCCTCCTAGTAATAGCCTTTACAAATAAACAAATATGAATAAATAATTTTTCGAATTGTTGAAAAAGTAATTAACTGAAATGGCATTGACCTAGTTGTCCATCTCATAATTTTTCTGGAATTTTATAGTGTTTTATAATTCTAACATCTAATAAATGTCAACCAGTGATCATCTCAACACGATTTTGAGACATTTTTTGCAATCTATTTATGTTCTAAAATTATATCCAATACACGTGGGTACACATCAAAATTGCCGTTAATTAGATTTAATTTTAATTAGGCTTAAACCAGTATATTTTCCTTATATTTATAGAGAAAACGAAGAACGTGCATGTTTCCTCGTTTTCACTTTTATGACGCAGAGAATCCTGGAAACATTAATGACGTACCATGCCCGCTGTATCAACCGTAGAACCAGCTTTAAGGAGAGCATCGACAATCTCCAAACTTCCTTTTCGCGCTGCCCAAATAATAGCGGTTGTGCCATACTGAAAATACCATGTAACACAAAAAAATTGTTTACATAATTAACATTTTATTAATTGTCAATAATAATAATATGTGTTAACATTATTAGTAATATTATCTGCTGCAAATAATTTGCAAGTGATGTAAGGATTAATTAATCGAAAGATAAGAATGATTTTCGATTGGCTTAAAAACGACTCACCTTATCGCCGACATTGACCTTAGCACCAAATGCGAGCAATTCCTTAACTATTTCAGTATAGCCTCGGCCGGCTGCCCACAGTAGTGAGGATATGTGGTAGTTTCCGTGAGCGTTGACATCGGCACCCCGTTGCAGCAGTAACGTCACCGTCGATGTTCTACCTTTGTACGTCGCCCACATAAGAGCCGACCATCCCCCCTGCGGATAATTTTTTTTTTTAACGAGATTAATGGCTTTTGATTAGTGGTGCATACGGGCGTTTCGGTGTTGTTATTCGGAGCAGGTCGCAAAGTCCTTTGTTAATTTTCATAATTTACCTTGCAATTTTAATAAAAATGTACACAAATGATACTATAGCGTTTGTAACATTTTAAAGATGAAAAAGCAGGCAGGATTATTATAAGTATTTAACTTTAAAAGTATTTTAGTCGCATGCAATCATATGTGAAAATTCTTATTGAACAAAATACATGTCCCGAGGAGAAACTGGGTCATGTTTACCAGACTCGGTTTATTCGTCGCCAAAATTTAGCACCGCTCTCAAGAGTTGAGAAGTTTTGAAGTTTTATTTATGTCAAAGATGCTTTTCAGCTTCTTTATGCATGAATGACTCTCTGAACATATGGTTTTACAACGACATTATAACTATCAACTCCCCGAAGTTAAAATGATTAACAATAATTTTTCATCCGACAAAAAATTAAAAAAAAAAAAAACAAAAGATAGTATTATGATTCCGAAAGCAAGTATATAACATGATCCTTACCGCGTCTCGACTCTCGAGTGCAGCTCCATGCTCGAGGAGTTCGATGCACACGTCGTTGTAGCCCTCCTTGGCTGCGAAAAGCAGTGCCGTCCAATTGTCCTGGAATAGATACACACTCGTTAGATAAGACAATTAAAAAAGCTGTATTGCCTTTCACGGCAGAGGGGAGAGAAAGATATATATAAAGCTGCTGCTTACGCGCGATGACGCGCAGCAGCAACACTTACCACATCTTCGGCATTGACGTCCGCACCGTGGTTGATGAGCTCGCGGACAAAGTGGAGTTTCCCTCTGCTCGCCGCGAGAATGAGTGCTGTGCTACCATTCTGCGCAAGATCGTCGGGAAACGTTATTAAATTCGAATTTTAAATTCGTGGAAATCGTTCAAGGTTAGATGAATGATTGAGAAAGATTTCATTGATAATTCGACTGTGATAGGAAATATAGAATTACAAAAAAAGGTTTTTAACATAATTATATGAAACTTTTATCAAATTTTATTGAAAATGTATTAAAATTTATCCTTGAGAATCTTGTATTGTATTTCCTGAGCTTTGTCATTTTATATAAGAAATCTTGAATGCATATTTTTTCATCTACGATTATTGGTATAAGCGAGGAAAATACAAAATACAACGCAAGAACTATTTACGTGTAATTCTAAGCACAGAATTCTTTCGAAAACGTTTTTATTCAATCACGTGAATAAATGTATGAAGAGAGATTAATAGAATCTTACAAAGTCATTTTATTGGATTATAAAGCAAATCCTTCTTTAATTTTCAACAAGAAATAATTTTTTCAAACTCACGGCAATTATGATTATCGCTTAAACTATACAATAAATAATCTAACGCTTCTTGGAAGCGAGTAGCACAATACTGAGAAAATACGCGATTATTTGACTTACCTCATCGCGATCGTCGACCTGGACCCTTTTGTTCTCGAGGAAGTTCTGCAAGCCGACAAGGTTGTCATCGCTGACGAAGTTGGCTAGTGTACGGTAGCAAAGCGATACCATCGAGTCGGTCCGGTGCAGAGTCTGTGGGTGAAACAAGCAAAGGCACAAAGTTAGCTCAGAAACGATCACTCGATTCACGCTCGAATGTGAATCTCAAGGCACACAAGTGCGAGCATGTATATAATACGTGGAAACGTATTATTCGAATAAAGAGAGATAAGAGAGAAAAAAAGAACGTCAAACGGGCCAAACAAAAAGGCAAAAATGTAAAAAATTAGAGGTGACAATGAGGCGGTTATTCATTAATGCGCACAATCGAACATTCCACGGCTGTCGCTAAAGCTTTACACTTGTAAATTCGCCTCATTTCGTCTCTTTTGCTCAGTGGGTCGTACGTGTTGCGAATTTGAAAGGAATATATTGTATATAAATGCAGAGCTTCGCATTGTGCGTTAATTAATCTGAATTATTGCATTTTTCGGTCTGCGATTAAATGTATCGTCGGGTATCATTTGATGCACTGATATTTTTGTCGTCGTGTGAACAGTTATATATATTTTTTTTTATACTATATTGCGTTAATCAGTTGCAAAGCAAGTTATAATTCGTGTTAATGCAGATACAATTGAGTATGTAGGGCATTGATAATGTGGAAAAAGTTGACATCCTAATGCAACGGTTGATAAATATAGGTCTTTCAGTTATGCTCTTAATCCAAATTACACGCTCTAGCTATATAACAATCGGCAAGGGAGATTTTAATAAGAGCAAATTCACATCACTAAATAAATCGGAGGCATGCGCGCGCAGGCGGCATAGAGAATTTCATTAAAAAGCACAGCACAAACGGCAATTGATATGCATTCACCTGGCGCCAGCTGACATCGTGCCGCACTCTCCGCACGTGATGCAGGCATCGAGAAGGCGCCGAGAAAAGTCCTCGCAGTGCGCGGCTGCACGCGCGCGAGGAATCACACACCACGCGCGCGAACGCAACTGCAGCAACGCGCGTGCTTTCTCACCGGACGAGCTCTCGAGAGGAACGTATATATATATACACGTAGTCCGACACTGTACGCCAGGAGTAGGATTCTTTCTTTTTTTTAGGAAAAAGGGTGTAATCATAGCAGAGCCCCAGGCTATTTATAGACTTTGCGGCTATTTTACGAGCGTGCAGCAGCGCTTCGGACGAGCGAAAATAGACGGGGAGAGTTGGAGTGATAAGAGAGAAACAGTTGAGCGAAATTAGTGTTGTGTGTTGCAGGTGAGTTTGTTACTACTCGATTGGAATTGCTCGATGCTTCTGTTGTTTTTCAAATTGCCATAATATTGGTAAAGCAAATTATATTTTTAGCAATGTTTTTGAAATTGTTACAAATTTTCTACCGATAAATATTTTGATTGTCTAAAGAATTGTTATGACTTTAAAAAACCATGTACACACTTTATAGTTAATCAGCTAACAATATTTAAAAAAAAAATAATGATCAAAATTAACAAAAGTACAATAGTACAAACTGAAGTATAAATGTTTGTACTTAAATAATTGAATATACAGAAAGATTGCAAATAAGTTCAATGTACTTGCTTTTAGATAATAGTAAACTAACGATAATAAATTTGCACAACAATAGAATAATAAAAGTATGATGAGCAACAACGGGAGAGTTTTTATTAATCCTCTATTACAAAAACTATGCTTTAAAATTCAACTAAAGATTAAAAAATATAATTTTTCAGAAAATAAGCTAAATGATGGATTTACATATTTTAAGTTTTATCCGATTCAAAATAAAAATAGCAAATTCCTCTTTGAGCGAAAATTGTTTTTAGGTCGTTAGAAAATTTCCTTATCTATACAAAGTACATCTTAAAATGCGAATAAATAGAAGCCAAATAAAATAAAAAAAACATAACTCAAATTAAATCACACAAGCTGAAGGGACAGTATTATATAAAAATGCGGATTTTTCAGACAAGGATTCGGGACGATCAAAAGCACCTTATTAGAAGTAAATAAAATCATAAGAAAAATCATACAGCCAGTGACGCATTGAGGCTGTACGTCGAGGCGACGCTGTTGATCCAGGATATGATCGAGAGTTGCATCCTTGCGAGAGTAAAAAAGCGCAGCGGCACTTGTAACACTGACGCACAGACTCAGAAACTGAGGACCACACACCGGACGACGAGAGGACGCGCGAGGAGCGAGCGAGTGGCACTACTATACACACTTGTTACACGACGAACGGCTGTAGCACTTCTGATACGGCCATGGTTGGCACGTCCGCTCGAGCGATCGGGCCCATGGGCAAGGCCCGCCTCCTTCATGGAGATCGCGCACGAACGAGCGAGCGGGCGAGCATCTCTCCCTCATGCGAAGAGCGCGCGTGCGATATCTCGCGCGGAAAACCGGAATGACTCCTCGCGCGCCAGCAGTTCTGTATGTGTACCTTACAATGTGCGTAAGTGCGCCGTTGCGATTCTCGTCGCAAGAATCGCTCGCGCGTAAGCAGGTGAGTTGGGAGAGACGGATGGTAAATATGTGGACAATGGGGTGGATTTATTGGAGTTTGCTGAGGGATTTGATAGAGCGGACGAAGGCGGGTTACTAACTGCGGTAAGATAAATCAGCGTGAAACGTGAACGGAAAAAAATGGAATTTTTAGACTTTTTTTTTATTTACCTATAACGCATTGGATTGTTCTTTCAAATATTAAGCGTAATGGTTTTATATTGCTAGGAAAATAGTATCTAACGTGAAACCGGTCTTGAAACCGTTTTGAATCAAGCGTTGAGTGTAAAGAGACATAATTCTAATATTTTATCTGTTGTTATAGCTTTTTGCTAGTTAGAAGGAGTTTAAAATAATATTTTTCTAAAGTCCAAAGAAATATTTATAGAAACCGCGTACATGGTATATGAAACAATTCATTTGTTTGTGTATTTAAATATCGGGCCACTAATGATTATGTTATTTGTTAAAAAGTATTAAATAATACGTGACTATTTACATTTCAACAACAAAATTTATTGGACGTGCTTTGCGCTCAAAAACTTATGAGTCACCGATTATTTACATCGCTTTCAAGTTAATTCCATAAATATTTAAGTTATTGATTAATATTTTATGCAGAGAAAATTTAAGTAACATGTAGAAAAAATTTATACCAATTGATGCAAATACTTATAAAGAAAAGAAAATGTTAATTTATAATCATAAAAAATCTAAATTTTATGCGGATATATCATAAAACTGTAATTTTAATGAAACTTAAATATTTATAATAGACTCGTGACACGTACGCAAAATGCGCGCTTCTTTCATATTGCTTTGGGAGACGGCAACAAAGTACTTGTGTATTTACTTGGAAAGATTTCAAGAATAAGAGAAGATAATATAGATTTATATATGTGTAAATTCGTTTTTATTTTTGTTAACGGTATATTTTATAGAATTTGTTTTATACATCGTGAAATTTAATGACCTTTCGTACGACGTGTAATCGCTGAGAAGGTATAAATAACTGGGGAAACTATTGTTGTGCCCGTACACGTATGTATGCGTGCGCGTATGACTGTGTGTGTACATCTGTGGGCCTACTCGATACTACTTTAACAAAATTAGAATAGAAACGATAATCTTCAAAATTTTGAAATGGAGTGCACTTTCACTAAATGTGAAATTCATATTAATGCTACTAGTATTTACTGAGATTGATTTTTTTTTTTCAATTTTAAGATGTTGTAACAGAATCTACGATGTAATTCAAAATTATATGAATGGATCTCTGTTACTATTTGCAATATAAGGAAAATTTAGCATGCTCTGTAAAATGCATTGTTAATGTCATACGAAAAAAAAGAAAACTTTAGTATTTTATTATAAAAGTACTTATATTAATGAGGTACACACATATAATTGATAATAATCGTAAAACAAAATTTCTGGTTACATTATTCACAATAAAAATGTATAGCACAAAGTAGCAGAAAGCGATTTTTCACGCATATCAGAACGATTAATTGTCTTTGACGAACAGTGCTAATATATGTTATTGAAGTGCAGATAAGAAATAAGTAGAAATAATACGGGTAATTAAAATTAATTATTAAAATTAGGCCAAAAATATTTTCTAGTGATGTGCTCAGAAGGCATTGAACATTAATGTTACATTGATGGACGTAAATAGATTGATATGATCAATAAAACGATAATATATTTCATGAATAGGTGATGTAAATGAGTGTATGTGCATGTATCATAGTCTTTTTACTCATCTATCCAAGTATTAAAAAATATTGTAGCTATTAATTTTTTACATTTAATAAAAATCTATGTTTTGAATTTTTCTAACTTTACTTAATAGAAGACATATCATGCCTATGCACTCATTTATTATTGTTGAAGTTTAACAAAATTAATAATCACACATGTTCAAGTCAAGCGATTCATTTGGTCAGGGTCAACGACCTAAAATCGTGTGTTGACCCCGCTGGTGGTCAGGTTGAAAAATATTCGATTGCACTTCAAAAGAAAACGAAAAAAAAATGCGCAGAAGCGTGAACGCGCTGTTCGAAAGATCAGATTACACGAGATAGTAGCAGGAGCAGAACAACTTTTTCCCTCCGTTTCCATTTTACCCTATCTTCTATATTTTTTATCTTCAGTTTACAGCGATATTTTTTGTTTCATTCTACAAATGGCATACACTTTTAATAAAATTATATCTCAATTTTCTTTAACTTACAATAGTAGCGTTTTATTTGATATTTCATACAAAAGATTCAATTTCTACTGAGATAGAGAAATGTTGAAAAAATAAAAACTGATTAAATTATGATCTATAATTATTATTTTAATAATAGTTTTAATTTGAAAAAGTTGAAATTTGAACTTTAAAGTAAATGTATAATATTCTTGAATGTAATAAATAACAGCTAGCGTATTATCAGCAACCCAGTTAATAACTAACACTCCAATGGCACTCTGAGATCAAAAGATTTATGGAACAAGTATACATATACATGTATATGCAACTCTGGGCAAGAAACCAACGCACAGGACCAACCGTATGCGAGTGCCTCCTAATGCCAAAGCTGAACTTGCGCCCGGTGCTGGTGCCCTCGCTCGACGGGCCCGTGATCGAGAAGCTGGGCACGTGGAGGTGCGGCAGCATGTGATGGTGATGATGGTGGTGATGGTGATAATAATGATGGTGCTTGGAACGCTGCGGCTGCTGGACCATCAGCTGAGCGTCACTGGCCGTGGAACCACGCGAGTCCTGGTGATGCAGCACGCGGTCCATTCGCAAGAAGGGCAACCTCGAGGACCACCTTCGGCCCTTAGCGTCCCTGCTCACGTCCTCGTCCAGAGAGTCGAAGGTCGAGCTTCTACGTAGACTGGACGAGGAGGAATGCACGTCTGCCTCGCTGCCGAGGTAAACGCTGCTGGGCGCCCCGGGGAAGATGCCCGCGAGGCTTGGCCCGATGCTCGAGCATATGGCCACGTTTGTTATGCTCGCGCGCCGGACGCTGAGGCTGTTCATGTGGGGCGCCGCTGGCATATTGCTCGCGAGTAGCTGATCGCTCGTTAGCTCCGGCAGCGTTTGTCGCCTTGCCGAGAGCACTGTGCTGGCTATGGCCCCGTTTATCGGCAGCTCCGATATTAACCTGACCTCCTGCCATTGTTCCTTTACGGGGTCCACGAGTGGCAAATCGATCAGCTCTGCTGGAGCTGCGAAAGCTGTCGGAAAGGACTCGCTGGGGCTTTCTTCGATGGGCGGCGTGTCTTCCGGGGACTCCGCCGCGGCTGGTGCGTCATCCTGGGCGGCTTTGACCTCGTCCTCGTTCTCCTCGGTGATGCCGAACGCGATTTGGAAACGATGGGACGTGAATGCCGCTTTCCGCATCGCATTATTTCCAATGGCTTGGGTGGACGAACAGAATGAAGCGATAAGTTTGAACGCGCCGATGCGAAAGGTAGTGGGTTAAAATGCGTGCTGGTAGGAGGTGTTATTTATTCAGAAGACCGTTCGGGTATAGAACTATTTTTATATGAAAAGTCAATTATGTATATATGAATGTAAAATAACTTGCGAATCAACTACACGAGGAGGCTAAAATAAAATAAAATAAAATGGCTTGTGTGGATATACTTTTTACTAATGAGTTTTATTCTATTAACGAAACACCGGATTAACTAAATTATTGTCTTTTACCTAAAACTTTGGAAATTAACTCGAAATTCGTGTGCAAAGTACGGATCACACTTATTATATTTTTACAAACTATAACATCTTTAATTTATTAAATAAAATACGCAAAAGAATTGTCATATATATTAATATATCGAATTCAACGTCCTATTATAAAGCCAACATCTAGCTCTTGCGTTTGCTCTTGATTTACGATAAATTTTCACGAAAGAGAACTATTTAAAAAATAAGTTTTGCCCGTTTATAGGTAATAAATTTTACTACTTAAAGTTAGGAACTTAATAATTTGCATTTCTAAATATTCCTGTCAGAGTAAAAAATCGCATGTTAAACTTCTAAAGTATTTTCATGGCTAAAATAATTACTGTTAATTAAACTATCGAAGGTTGGGATAGTAATAAAATGATTCAACAACAACAAAGAATGTGTATTTCGGAGTCAAAACAGTCAGCACAGTTTTCTTATTTTTATAATCTATAACAGATTTTATTGAAAATTATTTAAGTTTCTATTACTATTGAAATTGAATCAAATATTCACTACCATGGTAGAAATGCGTCTATCGCGAAATGCCAGAATCCTAGTAAATGGGTAGGAAAAATGGCCAGTTAATTGCCTGCAATGAAACACTTTTTCTCCTATTATTCTCATATTTAATAGATTGGGACTAGAATGGCATAACTTCATAATTTGTCTAACGAATTTGACATTAAATTGGAAGATATTCAACTTTAACTGATAGCTTACTAAAATATAAACAACATACGAAG